>JBBMOI010000011.1:4720000-4757500 GCA_038088405.1 Porites divaricata
TCCCACCTACGAGGAACGTAATCTCTGGTTACTTTCATAGAAAAACAGAAGAAAAATAAACCAAAAACAATCCCAAGGTGTTTGATTCCCCACCTTCTTGTTGTATCTACATGCCAACTTGAATTCTTAGTGACAACCCCGCTCTAACCCTAAATAAGAGACAAGCCAGGTCAAGCGTATCCACTGAGATTCCATTAATGAATTTATTATTCATTAATTCATTATAATTCATTTTTAATCTGTTTGGATTTTTTTAATCTGACCAAATACAGGAAGGTTATCCTGAAAAAATTCACTGCTCCTTTACGCATGCAGGAAAGCAGATTTGAATTTGGTACAGGTTGCAGCAACAACAAATGGATTTATTTTTCAAATAATCGATTCATTAATGAGATCCATAGGGGGTACTCTTGACCTGGTTTGTTTATAATACAGGAAGGGGTTCCACTGACTAGTAAAATTAATTACAATCAGCACTTACCCAAGGCGGCAACAGCAGCATTTGCTTGATCCAGTTCCGATTTAATCTTTGAGATCTCCGCAGCACTAACTTTTAATTCTGACAGCTCCTTGTCCTTTTTCTGCAAGATTTCTGACATGTTGTTCAGCTCTTTGACCTTCTGTTGCAGTTCAGCATCTTTCTGGGCTAATTTTTCAAGAGCACAGAACAGCTCCTTTTGATGATCCACAGCAGGTACTTTTGTTTGTGATACAGAGGTGACAGGGTCCTAACAATGTATTTTTTCAATGAACATACAGTGAGTGGTTAAAAATTTTAAAAATACAAGTCTTACGAGTGACCAACATCAATTTTTGGTACAGAAAATTCAAAAACTCAGAACAAAACTCAAGAAAAAGAAACGGATATTTTATCCAAATCACTCAGACTTCATCAGTGTTGTAAAATGACAGGCCGCGTAACAGAAAAATATAGAAATATTTGTTTCTTTTTCTTCACTTTTGCTCTGATTTTTGGAATTTTCTGTACTAAATGTCTTTACCAGAGCAGGTGAAAAACCTTTTTGGTAACATCAATTTTCTCCTAAAAATCAGTATATAATCAAGTAGAAAGGTTATGAGAATGACTAAAATGATCACTAAAGGAAATAATTATGCTTTGTTCTTTTATCAAATTCTCTAAAGATTTTTTTTAAGAAACGTATGGAGGCCAGTCTGAAGAATTTCTGATCAGTGATTTAGTTACCCTTGCATCTTGCATTCCTGATGCATAAAAATCACCAAAGATGCAAAATAATTCATGACATGCATCCTGTAGGATGCAAAGAATGATACATCGATTTAAAGATTTTTTGGTAGAATATCCTGTTCCTGTGATTTCTGTGGCTGTTGTTTAAAGATGCACATTTATTTTAGACTTTTTTTGTGCTTTAAATATAGAGAGACACTATACAGGAAAGTTATTTAAAAAACAGACATTCTAATGGTATGTTCAAGACATTATGTAAGAATGTCATGAGGGACTGTAGTTTGTTCAGCCGGCCAGCCAAACAAGTGATTTCATGGGAGCTTCTATTCTGCAAAGAATGAATCTAACAGCTGTTTCTATCTATTAAACTGACATTAAAATATTAAACAAGCTTGACTGGGGTGAATGTCAGGATAGCAGTTACATCTGGTGTTCAGATTTATGCCACTGGCTCCAGGCTACTAGCTTGCGACTGGAAAGCTTATTTTATTATTTAAGCATTCACATTGTGCAAAGAAAGGCCTGTCCCATGGCCCACAGATAGTGGATTCTTTTTTTTCTTGGCCTGATGAGCAAGTGAAGTTTTTTGAAAAATTCAAATTACAGAATAACTATGATCAATCCTGCTTCTCAAAAAAAATTTTTTCGGGGTAGTTAAAACGACTCTTGGGCTAGTACATGCTAGCTACAGCTTATCCAAAGGGCAATCTGTAAAACTGACTTTCTTTGCACCCTGATTCAGTGAAGAACTTAACAGCTGGGTACCCAGGATTTCAAAGTTCCAAGACACTAGAAACCAAGTGACCCTTCTTAAATCATAGCATTGAGATAATACTAACTCTTCAAACTCTTTAAGAGTAAGATGTCACCATTTTTTTAAGTGACAGCATAAGTTGGCATTAAAACTGGTAAATATGAAACTAAAAATACTATGACCCAGTTCTCTGTAGTAAAGACTTCAGGGCATAACTTCTTGAGGTTAAGACACCTCATGGAAAAATTTAGCCTGTTCAGGCATTCAGACATTAAAGGAGAACAAAAAGTGGACAGCAAAGCATGCAAAAGAAAAAAAATCTGTTGCAGTTTTTTCGTTGCCTTTTCCCTAACTCCATTCTACTCTGTGCTCATCCCTCTATCTAAGTTAAAAATTTAAGTAAAGTTTATCACTCCACCTCATTTTTATTAGCTTTAGCAGCAACCGCCTGGAGCTCATTAAGTTCACTCTCAATCTTCATTCTCCTTTCTTTTTCTTGCTGCAGACTCGCTTCAGCCTCCTTCAGTTTCACCTCTATGCCAGACTGCCAATCCATTTCAGAGTCGGATTCTGATGAGCTTTTCTTGGCTCTTGAGTTGGGTTCTTCTCCTACGGATTTGAGGTGATTTTCTAGCATCCTTACGCGTTCTTTGTGTCCTTTGTAGATGAAGAAAACAGCAATTGCTTATCACTTTGTGCATCTACTTTCTTACATAAGAAAGCACATGCAGATTCCCCCAAAAGGTTTATTCATTTTCCAGTAAGTGAAATTCACTAAATACTCTCAACTAGTCCATTATGTTCATAATTCCAACAGTGAATTTCCTTTCTTTTACATTATAATACTATCATTGAGGTCAATGCGTTAGTTTCACACCAGAAAAATGTACCCCTAAGCAACTGGAAAATGAAAGGTGGCCAACAATGACTGTTGCACAGTCGAACCCTGCTTTACGAACACCTGCTTAAAATATACGGGCACTTGTTACGTATGACAGACAGTTTTTCTTGTCCCTGCGGAAAGCCCTTGTTTTTATAGAATTTTGTTCTAAAGGTGTCCTTTTGATTTATATAACACGACCTGCGTATGTGGACACTTTCTCTTGCTCCCTCAGTGTCCATATTAGCAGGGTTCGACTGTATGAATAATAAAACAAACAACAGCTGAACCTATTCCCTCTTTGCAATGTTGAGCCACTGTATGATCAACCAGTAAGAAACTTTACAACAAGCCCCTCCCAACTTTGAACAGAGGGGAGAGGAGAGGGTGCATATTCTTTTGTGCTCTGAAGTAGTCCATTTGATGATAGAGTTGTAACAATATTTTTGACCATTGTAAATACGAAGGGATACCCGGCAAAAGTAACGTTGTTGAAGTTGGTATGCTGTTATGATAAATTTATATATAACTTCAAATTATAAAGGTCATTCTAAAGACCAGTTGGGTCACATTTAATTATAGATTTCCCCTTTCAACCGGTAATCAAAAGACTACAGAACTGAATCAGGTTGCTGCTACATGCTTTTCCTCTTGATAATGAACTGCATGTTTTTCTCTGAGAACAACGCTCAACAATCACCTAGACAGAAGCTACACCATGTAAGATGGTACACTTGAAAATTATATGGCGGGAATGAGAGTGAACCTCCTCAGTTTTTCAAAGAACTGTAACTCCTGCCAGGATACAGATGTTTAATTAATTAAAAAGACGTTACGTTACGCTATATCAAATGCCATGAAGAAATAGATATTTCATGAGCCATGAGACAATCTTCAAGGCATGTCGACTGCTCAATTATTCGATCGGCCTACCTGCAAGCTGTTTTTGAAGTAAGTTATTGGCTTCTTTCGACTTTGTGAAATCAGCACTCTGCTTCTCCAATTTACCAATAACCTGATTGTGTTCGTACTGTAAATGGTCCATGTCATTTCTGAGCTGCGCTCCTTTGGCGGTTTCATTATCCAAAAGCTGCTGACATCGAGCAAGTTTACCATCGAGGCAACGTATCTGTCCTTCTTTGGCGTTTAAATCATGCAGAATCTTGTCGCGATTTCGCTCTAGTTCTTGTATGGATTCACTCAAAGAATGATTTTCCTTCTTAAGAGTTGAATTATTCGCTTTCTCTTCCTCTGTTAATTTCTTTTGCTTCGCGATTGCGGCTTGCAAACTGTCCAGTTGGAATTGTCTTTGTTTGCCTTCCTTCTGTAGCGTCTCGCATCGTTGCTCGAGATCGTAGACTTTGTTTAAAGCGTTCGCCGAAAGCTCTTGCTTCCACTCCTCTTTAGCCCAACTCATTTTTCGCCTCGACTTGCAATTTCAACAAGAAATAGAAACAACACTTTCTCCATCGCACTCTGATCTTGAAAATCCCGCCTTAAACCCGATGCTTTGACCAACACGATCGATCGTTCTCGTGAAAATGAATGACAGTTGACAGTTACTCTTCAAACCGAAGCCGTTCTCGATTGTGATTGGTCAGTTGCATGAAAAGTGGGAAATTTGAAGTGAGGCTTGGGCTTGCTGGGACCCAGTCTTTCATTTTCCAGCGGAAACTGTTTTTCGGTCACAAAAATTCAAATTATTTTAACAAAAATAATTCGATTTGCGTTTTCTATTCAGTTTGATTGTAACCGCTCCTCATGACTTAAGTTAAGAAAGTCTAGAATTGGACTGCACTTAATCACTTCCAGCAAAGACGAACTCGAAAAAAGATTTTGATTAGAACTTTGGGTTTTGAGGAGTGCTTGAAGCGGCCCAGTTCACACTTAGTACAGCCCCCTACCCTAAAGCTGGGTGCCCGATCGGAGTAGGATTCTTGCTTGCTGGACACAAACATAGTTTCCGTAACAGCCGGCTGAATACGATACTCGCTGGGAACCAGTGTGAATATAACCTTAATCAAGTACCGTAAGCCAGAATAGCCAGTTCCAGGCTCCGAGACAGGACGAGTCGGCGGAACTGCTAGAGAGCTCGAACACGAAAATAGAACGCGTGTCTTTCACTTGCGCAGATTACGAGTAGTCCCCCATTTTCCCTTAGGGATAGTAGAGCGAGCGAAACGCGAGCGCGCGTGAAAATCACCCCACGCGAGAAAAGGCGACACGCGGCGGGAAGAGAGAAAAATGATCTTCATGCGCGCTCCCGTTTCGCTCGCTCTACTATCCCTGAGGAAAAATGGGGGGCTACTCGTAGTCTATCATTTGCGCGTCATCCCTACTATCTGAGAGCCTGGAAAAGGCTAAAGCCAGAATACCCAGAGTGACTGATTTGCAATGTTTGCAAAAGTGAGGAATTGAAATCGCTAAAGCTAATTTCAATTCAGTGTGACTGAGTTTCAGTTCTATAAATGGTAACTCAGTACCCTGGATCGAGAGGTTCGTTCTCCAAATACCTACAGTGACGAAATAAACCGTGCTCATGTGAGAAGCTCCCCAGACGGACCTCTGGTCATACAAGAGAGCAACAGTTATTTTTTTCTCTCGGCGCTTCGCGCCTCGCTGTCGCCGCATCGCTGCGAACTATCAGTAATTAGATAAGGAAAAAATAACATCGAGATCCCAAAGCTAAGTAACTGTGAGCAGCGCTACTTGGACTGGCAGTGATTGAGTACAAGTTCTCCAGTTTTCTGAGTGCAGACCTTTTGCTTTAACTGTGACGCCTTATGACCACATCCTATTATTCCTGACTTGCACAGTCAATTTAAATACCCTTGATTGAAGCAGGAAACTGTCCCGTGAAAAGTCTCTTGTACCCAGTGTAAGTGTGAACATAGCCTGCGTGCCAGGCGCGCGTGGCAGGCGTTGAAAGTGGAAGGGGAAGAGGGAATTTGGGTGCGCTTCCTCGCGCGCCCCAGATGCTCTCGCGCGCCCAAATTCCACCTTCTCCTTCCCCTTTTAACGCCTGCTACGCAGGCTAGTTTGAACTTAAATTATGCTGAATCACCAGGGACCCCCCCCCCCCCCCCGGCTTGTGTGGAAGTGAACAGACCTATTCGGCTTCGGCTCAATGTTGTACCCAATTCAAGTCTTCCGGGGTTAAGATTCTTTGAGTATTACATTTGCACAGGAGCCCATCAAGATGGGCTCCTGATTTGCATTATAATGTGGCATTCACCTTTAAATGAAACAAGACGTTTTATTCCCAAAGGATTTGAATTGGCTTCAACATTGAGTTAGCCGAATAGGTCTATTCAATATACTATCACGTTCTGAAGCCTAATTAATAAACGGTAAATGCAAAACGTATTTTGCTTAGTGCTGCCACCCCGTTCGGTTTGTTTCGAAGCGCTTTTTCTAGTCCAGTTTTAATAAACCCCCTTCGGATATAAGCCCTCTTAAAGCTCCTTACGAAGAAGTTTTAAGTGGCTGTCTACGGTACTCTAAATAGATAACTGACTTTCTACACCTGTTGTCGCCGACTGCTGAGCAGCTTGTGCTGGGGACTGGGTGGGTGCTGTTAAATTGCACTGTGGTACACGGGGGACGAATTTTGTCCCAACCTCTTCCCCAGGGTCTTCTCGTCATTAGAAACCGAGAAGACGCTGGGGACGAAGTTGACCCCGACCCACTTTTCGCTCAAACTCAAAATGTCCACTAGAATGCAAGAAAAAGATTAGAGGTTAAAACAAACAAAGAAAAAGAATTAACAAAGAGGAAATGAGGAAATAGCCGACGCCAATATCGTCCCCAAGAACGCCATTATTTTATTACTAACAATATTTCGTAGAAATGAGAGAATTACAATATTTAGAATTCTATACAAAAATAATTCTATCTAGCAGTTGGTATTGATATCATCATTGACAACAAGAAAATATTTCATCGAATAAATAACTTATCTAGCAGAAAGTAAGAATGGACACACAAAAAAAGATAGAAGTTGGGCATACTTTCAACGGCACAAAGGTGCTCTTATAACCAGAGATGAAAAGCAGCATCATCGTTGCTAACATCGTAGAACGGTTTTTTGAGTGACCCAAAACCAAGACAAAAGCAATTTCTCTGGCCAATCGCAGTGGAAGGAAAAAATCAAATGGGCCAATCAGATCTCGACGCAAGTCCAGGAGGCCGGCGCCCAGCGCGGGAAAACTCATGTGAGAAAGTTACGATTGGTTTGTATGTCACATCTAATTGGTTAAGAAAGAGGGACAATTTTTTTAGCCAATCAGTAAGCGTCATAATGTAACTCCAAACAGCCACGAAATTGCATTCCGCACTCAATCCAAAAACCGCCCTAGCAACGCAATGTATTACTTTCTCAACTTCTTTCAAGAAAATGTATTTTATAAGAAAAGGAATGAGTCGTTACCTAAACTAAGAATACTCCACGTATATTTTATAGAGCGTTTTTAAACACTTGGCCAGCAGCTATACAAATTTATTGGAACAAAAGAAAGTTTTAACAAAAGAAGAAGGTTTAAAACTTACAGGACCGGTTTGGGACACCAACATGGCGGCCGTTTCATTGTTTGGGCACATCAATATGGCGGACGTGACGTCATGTGAAAACGCTCTATAGGATGCAATCACTATTTGTGTCCTTTTAAAGGTGATATACTTGATACACCAAGCATGCTCAAAGACCAAGAAAATTGACAACCATGTTGTCCTGTAATAAGCATAGAGCGGTTTTCAATTTCATTAGCGAAAAACCAGACACCCTAGAAATAATCACGATACCCGCTAGCTATGTGATGACAAGCAAATCAACCAATCAGAAATGGAAGAAAATAAATGTGCGCAAGTAATATTTTGTTTGTTTTACGAACCAATGCAAAGCGATAAAACAAGAGTTCAGATAATCAATGAAAGCAGAAACCCGCTCTATGAAGCCTTCCTTGAATTGATGGCGGTAATTTCATGAGGCGTTGAGTCCTCTACAGTACAAAAACATTTCAAAGCCTCCAAAAAGACTATATCAAGTACCCTACAACATGTAGATCTTTTTTTTACAAAATTTACAAGATGGTGGCGTGTTATTGGATCAAATTTGACTCTTCATTACATCATATAAGTGTATTAAATTGACGCAAAGAAACACCGATACAAACAACTTTATAAAATTACACCTTGCACAAATAAACGGTAAGTTTAAGGATACCACGCTTCTAACCCAGGTATTCGACGTCATATTGTTATACGAAACGCTTCGTCAAGTTTCTATGTAAAAAAAGCTTTACTGAGGCTTCTTTAAATCATTTGCTTTTTTATGAGTATTAAACTTGTTGACTAGATGCTGCACCAGTCCTCTCACGACTACATCATCCTTATCCAGCCCCTCAATCAACATGGGTTCCAGGCCCTCTTCGATCTGTTCCAAGTTCTCAGCGAGTGTTTCCTCTAAAGCTTCCATATCATAGACGCTCTTGGGCCTCACCTTGCAAGGTTCTTCCGAATCCGGTTTGACTTTCTCCACCGACCAGCTCTGCCGCCGAAAATCGTCCGATCTCCGCCGAGAAGATCCCGAACGCTTTCTTCGGCGCCTTACGAGCTTGTAACTCTCAATCGGGGTGCTACTGAACGATACCTTTGTGATCTTTTCAATTTTAATTTTTGGGGTGTGGTCGGTGACGTCATCCTGGCCGCTTGCAAGTACTAGTGAGCCTGTGCTACCGCGCAGTTTACTTCTAGTGCGCATGCGTATCTCGTCCGCTTCCTGTTTGTCCGACACAATTTTGGAATACTGTCTAGCCATTTGATAAACACTAGGCAATAACGACTTCGTTGGCGTAATAACATGTTCATGCTCGGCTTCAGATGATTCTTTGTCCTTGCTGTTTAATTGTCTGCTTTTCTCATTGCTGTCTGCAAAAAGTTCAAACACTCGTTTTTTTACTGGAGTGTTTTCAGTCGCCGGCGTTGAATTTGGTTCATGGTGGTCCTGTGGCACACAGTCATCTAAGCGAACAGTAGATCCGACCTCATTTTCGCGCGTTTTTTCACTCGATTTCTCAGAAACGTCAGTGTTTGAATCTGCCGCGTCCCAACCACCAGTATCGCGCTCATTAGGAGCGATTTTTCCAGACCGTTTCTCGGAAGAAATTTTCAAGTCGCTCGAGTGCGTATCGTCATATTCCCTGGAAAAGTCAACGATTCTCGGACGACGCCTACGTCTCAGAGAGCCCGTGGGCAGGGCTTCAGCGTCCAACGGTGAGATGTCATTTTTTATCAGCAGAGCAGACTCCAAGAGCTGCGCGTAAGAAATCGTGCGACGAGTTTCGTCTAGGTCTCGATCGATAGAAGCAAGAAGTTCATCTAAATTATGAGAGGAATCTGAGCTGCCGGATTCTTTTCCCGGAGAGGTGCGGGTTTCCACGATGTATCGGGATTGTGTCGTCTGCGTGTAAGACTCGTGGGATGTGTTTTTCTCCGGGGGAGGTGAAGAGCCGCTGAATGCTCGGTTTACTTTCCTCACAGTCGTCTGTATAGCTGAATACTCCTTAAGATCTGTAATCTCCTCGCTGTGGCTAAACACACTTGGAAAACCTTCGTTCATGTTACGCAGGTCAGTCGCAGACGACGATTTTTCTGCGCTTAGTCTCGCTTCAAGTAGCCGATGCCCGCTACTTGACGTTCGCCTCGGGGGAATGGGACTGATCTTCCCACGCTCGCTTGCAGCCTCGTCATCGGACACACTACTTTCGCTTCTGTTACGTAACGTTTGAAGAGACTCACACCTGGTGAAGCTGCTTGAGCGTTGTCTAGGAACAGGAGGTACCCTTGTTACGGTAGTTCCTTCGTTTATGCCCTTTTCAAAAGACAGCAGTTCTGTCCCTTGGCTAGCGACATCGTGGTTATCGCTTTCGCGTTCGGCAATCGCGGTCCCCAAAACCTCTCCCTTGCTATCTTGTACGGAATATCTTGTGGTTTGTTCCGTGGGTTTCTCAGAAACTCCGCTGTCACTGTGCTCGTTATCGTTGCCTTCAGCAGTCGTGCTCCCTAACAAATTCCCTTGAGCGTCCTCAACTGAGTATTTCGTACTTCCTTCCGTGGATTTTTCGGAATCGCCGCCTTCATGCGCGGTCCCTAACACATTACCATCAGCGTCCTGAATTGAATATCTTGTACTTTGCTCTGTGGATTTCTCGGCATCTCCACTACTTTCCTGTAAAGGAGAAAGCAATTATAATGTAAAAAAAAAAGAGATGGTTAAGTGCTTAAGACCTTTTAAAAAACCTAAATCACCCTGTCGGTTGAGTGAAAACAGCCTATAAAAACGTACCACTGATCTAGATGTTCTTTATTTTAAGGTTTCTTTGGTTTTTTTTTTTTTTTTAATCAAAACAAAACGCGACAAGCACTCTACGCCGATTGGCGCCGGTTACATGTGTCTCTAGCGATGATTGGCTCATTCTTAAACAGGAAGAGCTATACTTCAGGTGAGCGCACCAGAACGATATTTCTTCGTTTGAGAACTTTTCCATGCATGTGATGGCAAGCGTGGATTCTTTTGATGAAGTGATATTTGAAAACAGAATGAGCCGATATCACGACTACAATGAAAAAATGAAACGACACTGGCAACGACTGACGAAGGGCTTTACTCTTGACTTGGTTTGACAAAACGCATGAGTGATAAAGGATGTAACCTAAACAAGGGTTAACTTACCAATTTATCGTCTTTGTCTGTCTCCTGAGCCCTCCGTTCATGTTCCCCATCTCCAACTCTTCCCGCGGTGGATTCAGAGACCCCAGATTCATCCTCATTAGCTTCTTCACAAGGTTCCAAATCATCTTCTATGTCACTGAGAATCGACTGCGGGCCGAGTGATTTCTAGATAGAATAACCAAACAAAATGCAACTGTGAGGCGTAAAAGGCAACTGCCAAAAACGTGAAGGGCACGTGATAGCAGATTATAGATAGCATAAAATGCAACTATGAGAAGTGAATTCTGTAACTGAACGTACTCGGCTAATGCATGACTTCGAATTCTCTTTATTTATAGCAATTTTAACGGATGTCAGTGATTAAAAGCAAAGTTTTGAAACGTTTCTAGGGTATTTGGTGATCAGATCAATAACAGGAAAATTTGCCAATAATAACCAAATTTTCTGAGCGTAAAAGAAAAAAACACTGAACGACAAAATACATTTTCACGAAATTTGCTTAGGGCAAATATGATGCAAAAAGTGCAAAGTGAGGAGTAAATCAAGGGAAAATATGGTAAATACCGCCTTTTCCTGCTTCTTTAAACCCTGTGTAAATTAGTATCCAAACGTAAAATTTATAAAGTTTGCCCCTGATTTATTCCGAGTTTGCAGCTTTTTCATCCTATTTTGTCATCCAGTCAAAGAAGCGAATAACACAACGCGAATACCTTCTCGTCGTCTGAGGAATACACGTCCGACGGTGATCGGGGTTCATCGTCATCTGACTTCTTGGCTGTGTCCTAACAGTACATAAAGATTACAGTGAAGAATGTTCCACGCTAAAAAAGGTTTCGCTACTTATGTACAGTTGTTCTCAATAAGCGTACATGTAATTGTCGACAGCTTTTAATATAACAGCAAGTTATAAAACTAAAACCCAAAGTTATCAAGTTGACCAACCACAGTCGACAAAGATAATCCAATGAACCAATCAGATCGATCAAATAAATGTAGCAGGCGTAAAGCGCGGGAAAAAACCGGCAACTGCAAAGCAATTTGTTTTGCGTTCCTTGTGATTGGTTGAAACCAAAGGGAGAGATTTTTTACAGCCAAGTAATACAAGCGCAGTAATACAAAAGAAGGAAATCGAAAAGTTACTCTCGAGAATAGCGATTTATAGGTTTGTTAACGAGTACGAAGTCGAGTACGAGTACATTTTTGGAAGTTTTAGCCTGTTGCGTCCTTGAAACTCACTTTTTCCTACGACCGATTAGCTCAAAACGAACATAAGAGATAACACTGGTGTGGCAAGTGATTCTTTAGCCTGCGCCACGGACGAAACTAAACTCTGATAAAGTCCGTCTGCGAAACAGAGAAACACCAACTCCTTGTTCTGTGCGCCCACCTGTGTACCAGGATTTGAGTACGCACCATGATTGGCCTTTTAAAAAAGTCATTGTCAATTTGCCAATCAGCATGAAAGGAAATTCAAAACGCACTTCCGGTAATTCGTTGAGCCGGTTGGGGATAAGGATATCGGCGCTGCTTCGCAAACGTTACTAACCGCGAGGGTAAATTACGTCTGCGACGCAGGACAGTGATACGTTAGAGCGCACGAACTGGAATGACAACCCGTAGTCATACTCAATCTGGTATCCAGTCCAAGGCTCCCTCCTTTCCTTAATGCCATGGGTTTCTTATTGGTGTAAACGTACCTTCTTGTTTTTCCTGCTACTCCTAAGAGGTGATCCTTTAAGAGAGAAAAAAAAACAGTCACTAAATATATTACATCTTGTGTAGAAGGCTAAAAGGATTGTACGCAAAAAGGCAGAAATTGGCGGGAAAAAAACAATCATAAACGGAATTCACGGGGGCCGATCTGCCGAAACCAATCTTTTTTCTTTGACAAATATCAGTTAATTTATCAGCAAAAGCTGGACTGAAGGTTTACTTCGGTCCGAGTGGCGGCTCAGGGGGGAAAGAAATACCAACTCATTTCTCTTTAAAAAATTGGACGTGATTTATCGTGTAGCCATAGAAACGGTGATCGTTTAACGTGTGAGGATATGTTATTTTCAGGTGAAAAGATATCATGTTTTGGTGCGAAAGCTCGCCTGGCTTTTCATTGCCGCTTTTATAGTATTGTCTGCAATGGAACAAATGAAAGAAAATAAATCGAAAGTTACCTTTCAGTTGCTGAGTTCCTCTGTTTAGCTTCTCAGCAGGTCTTGACCTTTTCTTGCCTTCGTTATCATGGTTTTCTGTAGATTCAAGGACACGTCAATATTTCATGAGGTCTTCTACGAAAGTGGATTTTGTTTGCCCGAGTAAAACACTTAGGATGCGCTTCTTTAGGAGGATTCAAGATTAAATTCCTAATCTCAGATTTTTAGATTCGTTACGAAAGGCACTAAGGGGGTGTTTACATGACACCGGGACGACTTTCGCGCCGCGGCGAGTTCACTCCGGTTCCCTCTCATGGCTCTACATTTGTTTACATGATACCACCACAAAATGTCATGCCGGCGCGAGTCGCCCCGGCGTGAGTTCACTCCGATTGTCGCACCGGGGCGAGATTTCACTCCGGTGCGAAATTTCGCAACGGTATCATGTAAACACGAAACGACCACCCGTTTCGGTGTGAAATCGGTCTGCCGGTAGACTGGAACGGGTAGCGCATGCGTAATGTTCGCGATTTTGAATCACACGTTTATTTTATCAACATGAAGTGTACCTTCAAATAACGAGATGTGAAATGACCCAGTCATCATGTAAACGCGATACGAAATCAAAAAGTCATCGCGGTATGAAACTCGCGCCGGTGCGAGTTTTCTCATGTAAACACCCCCTAAAAGACACCAAAGTCGGGCGATTGATTCTTTCGCGTGACACCAATACTGGAGCGAACCGGTGAGAACCTAACGGGCTTCAAACCAACTCGAAAGCTGCCCTTTTTCCGGACATGTATCCAAAGAAACACACTATTCTACCAAATACAATTGGTGCGGATTCTTTAGATTCAAAAACTAGCTAAGAATCGTTTTTGGATAGCTTGGCATATGTGTATTTTCTGCTGAGTTGTTTGCGCTTGTCACCGACAGCCTTTCACTTTGTGTGCAATTAATGGTAGATAAAATATGCTGGACTACGTGCTGGGGAAAACAAAGAACTCACCTTGCTCGCCTCTTTCCTTGACTTCTTTTTTACCTAGAATTAGGTCTTTTGCCTGAAAGAAATTAAGTTACAGTTAACACTTAAAATATTCAGCACACAACTCACTAAGATAATAGAAAAGGCACATTCCTTAAAAGCACAGGATGAGTTGAATGATCCCTTACAATTTGCTTTTTGGTTTGATTGTTTGTTTGTTCTTCTCACAAATGATGAGATTAGGAAAAATAAGGAACAGATTCTTAACAGACTTGTAAAGAATAATATTCAGGATACACATTACGCAGGTGGTTTGCATGAACTCTGGCACAGGCTCCTTAAAATTTCAATTTAATTCAATAATTATAAGATAATGAGTTTTACCTCTTTGGGGACTTGTGCTGTTAAGCTGTCCACAATCAATCCCTTGAGTTCAAGAGTCCACTTTCGTTTCTGGTCAGCATTTCTTGCCTGTTGAGACGGAAACGAGAAGCACGATTGTAAAATTATTTCGCGATTCCTTTAATTCGTGACGCGAGGTGTTTTTATTGTTGTCCACCGGTTTCTGAATCCTTCCTTAAGTGAGACAGAGGTTCAGTGAGAAAAAAACAAAAATTCCCAAAAGTTTAGATTTCCTTTTGTAAATCCTAAGAAATAAATGGAACCATGCAAAAGTTCTGCCAAAGAGGTTTCATTTGAATGGTAACACTTTAATATTTCATCCACAGACTCAAAAGTTAGAACCACCCTGTACAGCATAATAAACAGTACCACAGGTAAGTACTGCTCTGCAGCTTTCATCTGAATGGTAACACCATAGGCTTTCGTCCACAGGTTTAAAAGCCACAAAAGGTTCAGTTTAAATAACACGGTCTTGGGGTAAAAAATGCAGTCTTCTTTACTAAGCGAAAGTTGAGAAAGGTCTTTAAGTACAGGGCTAACTTTTCATTACTCATTCTATCCATTAACCATCCAATTTTGCTACAGTCTACCTGAATGCCCAATGACAAAAGATGCGGGACAAATTTTTTAACTCCTCATTCCAGAAATGGTTAGAATAGATCCTTTCTGCGCAACGATTTCTGGGATCGTTTGGGTAGACAAGCGTTGTCTATGATTGGTTAACGGTCGCCTTGAATACCATTGACCAATCATAACTAACGCTTTTCCACCGATTCGATCCCAGCAATCACTGTGCCCAAAGCTTGTACCCATTCTTCTTAGAGTTACAATGTACGCAAGTGTGGAATGATAACTTACCAAAAATACGAAACTGTTCTTCTGATTATCAAAGCGTATTATCTCAAAAGCAAGTGGTTCTTTAGGTATTGACTCTGACAGCATCATGTTTGATAACTGATGAATAAAGAAACAACAAACGAATGAGTTGCAAAATGAGATTTTCTATTATTATTACATTCACTCCAAGGAGGCAGTGTGGCAGAGTGGTCAGCGCGTCGGACTAGCAATCGGAAGGTCCTGAATTGAGCATTCTCGCTAGGTCAACGCCCAAAATAATTGTTGGAAGGTGGCCGGATATGCTGACCAGCCAAAGAAATTTTGGTAAGATTTCCGCACAGCCCCATGCATATATTATGCATCCTGTCGAACCCTGGCTCATTTAGTGTTTCTTTCCAGAGGTTACAGATCGTCTCCTTTCGATTAGTGTCGTGGAAAACCGTGAACAGTTTTTGGCCGGTCAAGTCACCATTCTGGCCGGACATCATACCTTGAGGCCGGCCGTCACGGTTGTTTTGAGTCTTGTAAGTCCCAATTTCAGCTTCTCGGCCGCGTTTGTAAATAAGCCAAGTGGTTTGCCTCCTTCGAGTTTTGATTATCTACTTTCATGTTTGATTATTTCTTTCGATTATTTGCCTGTAAACCATGGCAAGAGCAGCTAAGCAAAAGTCCACGGGAAAATACAAACAAGGCATCATTTAAACAGAGAAAGTATCATCGCATCAAAGCATTTTCCAAAGGATGCTCACCATCAAAGATGCTTTGCAAGAATAGCCAACTTCCTTCCGTTTTGTAATGAGCAAGATTTTCTCGAACAGGAACAAATGCCTGTCAGTTCTGGTGTTATGAATCCGGAAGGTGTCCTATTAACAAGGCAATAAGTTGAAATTACTGTAACATTATCATAAAAATTAGTAACATTTCATAGGCAACGTGGTTGCTTAACATTGACATTGGAGGGAGTTAAAGCAAGGACGCTTTTGAGCAACACACGTTAACCGGACTTTTTTCAATCTTGAGGCGAGATTTTGACTAAATTTCGGGCAAATCGTCTCTATGAGAGAAAAGACGCTTGGGAATATAAATTTGGTAGCCTCATGTCATATTGAAAGGGAAAACGACTCAGTTTCTGTTAACGTAAGTCGCTCAAGAAAACGTCTTGCTTAAACTCCCTAATGCTAAAATAAAATTAATTTAATCAGATTGCTAATGGGCGAGGAAAACTGCAATTATTTCCACGACATCTGGAACACTATGGTCATTTATCAACATGTCAAGTTATAAAGAACAAAAATTACAAGCCGATACCTCCAAAACTAGACTACCATAAGTTGTAAGATCTGGGCCCTGAGAGAGAACAGAAAAAAATGTCAGTCACAGCAGTAATAAAACTCTCACATCTGATTGGCTATTAGTAGCCCTGACTTGATAATAATCATTTGCCAGTTCATTTGTCAGTTTTGACAAAAAAAAAGGCAAATTAAAAACATGAATACAGTTGGTCCCTTACCTCAAAATCTGACATCTGGCTTTGAATTTCCTAAGAAGTTAACACAAAACAATATTGTTAACAATAATACACCAGTATCATAGTTTTAGTCTTTCTCTTGTGTGGCACACAAAAGCAAAAAAATTGTAGTGGAATTTGCCTGAATTCTTTTTGTTACCATATGTCTGTATTTTTTCTTCCTGTTAACAAAACTAATAGGCTATTTCCGCATTCAAACAACAATCACTTTCGAAACGAGGCCAAATGCATATCCTCTTTTGTGGAAAGGAGTTTGATTTGCTTGAGAATAAAAAGCCATTCTCATCTCAATAGCTTCGCAACTAGCCTCACTCTGAAACAAAGGCTTGGAGCAACTCAGAAATGGCCTATTTATTAACCTCGGGAAAACTTTCACATCAAAAAATGCAGATTTTTACCTGTACATGTACAGCTTGTTCATGCTGCCGTTTCATTTCATTAATATGATGTGCCACTCCAGTCATTGCAGAGAGGGCATCCTGTACAAGGCACAGGCATACCAACATCATTAACATAAAGAAATTGTATTGTTTAGAAGGAAGAAACCAAAGAGAGAAGAAAAAAGGTTGCCATTTTTAAGAATTTTACCAAATATTTCAAAATAATGTAGCGACACTTACAGAAATTATATCATAACCTTCAGGGTAATTCTCCTTGTCAAAGTGCTTTTGAATATCCTTGCAAGATAAATAACATCAAGAAATCATTTCAAAACATGCTTGCGACCATGTTTACAATGAATTGGTGGTTAGAAAAAGAATACTGGTACAGAAGCTGCTAAACTACAAGCAGTCTCTCTTTCTTTTCAGATTTAGGGAGGGAGGGAGTGTACGTGCGCGCGAGCAAGAAATGAGGGTGCCTCTCCCGTCTTGGCCTTCAGTCACACGCGTGGTCATTTTCGTGTCTCTTGCATTTCGCTCGACAGAATAAGAGAGACTGCTCGTAGTCTAAGAAGCTGCTTTTGAGGGGAACTAGACCATGAAATGTAGGTTTGGATCTTTGAACATTCTGAACAGGAGGGAACGCTTGACTAAATTTAGAGCACATTCCTTTAAAAGGAAGAAAGCAAAGACGAGGCCAAGGTGGCAGAACTTTATCTGATACACGGAACATTACATTTTTTTAATCCCAAAGCAGGGATGCAAGTTCATCCCAAGACAAAACTTAATGTGCCATAAGCAAAGAACATCTGTGGTGTCTTTGTAGGAGGCTACTTGCCAATATGCTCTACCTTACGGAAACCGTGTCATGGCTGTCTGCTTCATTGGGTTAACATTGCCACTAACGCGTATTTTTTCGCTAAGGAACTTGACGTTAGCAAAGAATTTTCTTGTACATGGCAAAATCACAGCTTCGTATCAAAACAAATATCTCTCTTAAAGCATCAACTCAAACGTTACAAACAACTACAATGAACTTTGAAAAATGACAGTGTCGGATCCAGGGGAGAAACCAAACTGAGGCCCAAAGGACCGAAAAAATATATTTTTTTTAAATATATAGGTATCCCCTTAAATTGTCAACAATACAGATGCCCCATTGTAACTTAAGGTTAATTACCCTTAATGAAGACCCCACAGTAAGACAAAGACAATATTCATTGGGCCATAATTTCCTGATTGATTGTATATTCTCCGATGTAAGCATTTTAATTATAATATCTTAATAAACAAGTCATTCATTTAATCATTGTACCTGCAGCAAAAGGTGATACTTGAGTATTCTTTGAACAGGTTTTAACAAATACGAGCCAAGAGGGAGAGAATGGCCAAGTTGAACTTGAATTTTCTGCAAAACATTTTACGTATTTTCATTCTATTACACACACACATTAAATGTACACCATAGGATTATATGAACAATGAGAAATTTACTTATAATTTCAGTTTACCCAAAACTTCTAACAATACCTTAAGAAAATCTGCAGTTTCTTTTTGCTGTGTTGATTTTGTTAGTACTTCCATTGACCTAATGTGAAAGCAAAGTATACTGTAAACATCGATGCGACTGAACACATTTATAACCAATTACATTAGATATGGCCATAAGCAAGAAGATATTAACTTTTTTTCTTACAATGGATAATTTGTACAGTAATCTGTATACGTTTTGAAGCCCTTCTCCTACAAAATAAAACAATAAAAAATGAGATTTAGTTTCGGTCAAGGCAATTGGCCATGAAAAAAAATAACAACAACAATATCAGGAAAGCACTATCCCCCTTAATGAGATTGATCCCTATCAATTAACAGAGATCTCATTATTTCTCTTTAAGCTTACAACTTCCCACCTAGTTGGCATAATATAGTTGGGAAGTTTTGAGAAATTCCTAGAATTCCCAGGAAGTTTGAAATTTGTTGTGTAGTGTATTATAGAAAAATGTTTGGATTTTACAGAATAGTCCAAAGGGATGCAAACATCTGGAGATCTAAACATCTGAAGACTACCTCAGAGCCTGGAACAGGCTACAGCAGGAGATTAACAAAGTGGTCCACTTTAGGTTGAGTTTTAATTGGATAATCTTTATCCAATCAGACAGTCTAGCATTAGTAACAGTGAAAAAGGTATCCCACAAAGTCTGAACATGAGTATCAGGAATTAGAAAAACCAAGTTTCCTGACTTCTGTGAAATCTTTGAGCTAGCCTTTAAATGAACATTATAGAAAAGTATTTGGAAAATGTGGACAATTTTGTGACCCTATATTTAAGAGACCACAAGATTGGCTCAACAGTAAAAAAGGCTTGTTTATAGTGAAAAGTGCTCTTAGCTCATCCAGCTAGTTTACAGGCACTCCACTCAAATACTTAGAAACAAATAATTCCAAAAGAGCATAACAGGATTAAAAACCCCAACTAGCAGGAGGCAACCACTTGGTTATTTACAAGCGCCGCCAACGAGTCACGAGGACTCAAACCCGGGACCACCAGATTGCGAGTCCAATGTGCTGATTTTTTGCATTGGCCTACAGTATTGCTTAACCTTCAGATATTTACCTTGGACACAAAGTGACTGGCTACATCAACAGGATCATCATCTAGCTCTTCTAGTTCAGCTAGAAAAGTCCTTCAAAAAAGGAAAGTTAAAAAACTCTATGTATGGCAGCATCCTTGGCATTTATTTTATAATCACTATTATTAAAAACTGAATCATTGGATAATGCAATTCTAGAGCTCTGATTGGCTAAGCCATCATGGTATATGAGCCATTAATAAAATCCAACTAGTGGTCTATCATCAATGCTGCGTCCTGATTGGTTGAGCTACTACTAGGCTATATGTTATAGCCCACTAGTAGCGAAAAGCGTGGGCTTTTTGGCGGCAAAAAAGGATTAAAGACTAGCTTTAACTAGCTAAACTTTTCTTATTCTCGATATTTTTGACCAACTAGTTGGATTTTACTAAAACAATTATTCCTCTCGCCCTCATGGCCTCTGAGTCAATAGCCCATTCGGCCTTCGGCCTCATGGGCTATTGACTCAGAGCCCATTTGGGCTCGAGGAATAATTGTTAATTATACCATGCTCTCCAAATATGGTAACTGTAGGCATCTGCTCAAAATTAAAAACAAGCTGAAAATCAGTTGTTTTTAGAAATAAAGTAGGGGAAATTTCTCAATATTTTGTGGGCGTTTTTATTAAACAATCATTCCACTCGCACTTGTTGGACATGAGATGATTACAGCCAACTCGGCACTATGTGCCTCGCTGGCTATCTACCATCTCATATCTAATGCACACTCATGGAATAAAAAAAGGTCAATTATCTTAGTTTAATGACACTAATTTGGATACGATAGATTAAGAGATAAGTTAAAACATCCTTTCACTGATGTTGTCTAATGCAAAGACAACTTTTAATAAGAGGCCCTGGCCTAATAAATAATAGTTGAAGTTGGACACCACCTGATCTTGATGGGCTTATGGTATTCGACGAAACGAAACGAAATGAAACGAAATGAAACAATTGGTATTCGACGAAACGAAACGAAACGAAACAAAACGAAACGAAACAAGTATTGTAACTTGTGAAAATGAAAATCACAGGTCTCCCAAGCTCACGTTACGAGTTTGTTATGTAAATTAACTTTTTCACAAGAGAGTCAGTGTCGCGTTACAAACAACCGTTAACGGTTCCCTGCTAGAAATAAATGCTAAATATCATTATTCTTACTTATTTTTCTATAAAATAAATAAAGGACACTTAAATTTGATGTATTCCAGTGTTTTTTGGTTTGAAATCAGCGATTTGGTCGTTTTTTTGGCTGCCATAATACAGAAAAACAGCCGGCGGTCTGGACCTTGTCTATTGAAAGGCTGGTGCTGCCCGAAAACCCATCGAATCGCAGTTTTTTTCGACCAGAGGCAAACTTCTATCATCGCTACACCGCAGCAAACGTTTAAAAGTGACGCATGTCGGTGTAAAATGGGGTTGACAGGCCTACACGACTCCCCAGCGCATGTTCAAAATAGCCTTTTTATAGTTTGGCTCTCACGAGTATGTCTTTGAGCGACCGCCCTCTTTTAAAAGATACGAGGGGCGGGTTTTTGTAGATTCCGCTCAGTAATGGTTGTTGTTTTATTAAATGCCAGTTTTTCATGAGAATTTGTTTTAGGTTTGCATGGCACTGATGGTTGGTATTGCTGGTTTTCAGTGTCACGCCATTCAAAATAGATCAAAATAAAAATCAAAACCGTTCAACAGATAAAGTCCAGAATCTGGGAAATGAAAGGAGGTACATATACAAAGACCCTGCGTAGGGGTAGGAGGTTCGTTTCTATAGAATATTTCATATGCTCTGCATACCGTGTCTATTCCCTCCTCTTGCGGTATATTTGTATACAAGCTCGTAACGTCCATTGAAACAAGTATGACGTCCGCTGGGACTTTCGTATTTTCTATGAAATTGACGAAGTTGGTAGTATCTTTAAGAAACGACTTTTGTTGTTGTGCTATCGGCTGAAGGAGTTTGTCGACAAATGATGATAGTTTCTGAGTTGGGCCATCACACCCTGATACTATCGGTCTGCCGACTGGGGACGGCTTGTGTATCTTAGTGAGGGTGTAAAATTCTGGAATTTGAGGTGGATTTGGTGTTTGACAAAGCCATTTTTTAGTCATGTCATCTATGTGATCTCCGTTGTGGAGGTCTGTAATAAGTTGTTTAACTTTATGGTTTGTCTCAGTGACCATAGGTGATGCAAGAGGCCTGTAGTTGTCTTTGTTGTCTAGTAGAATTTGGCCTTCTTTAATCTTGTCTTGTGTGTTCCTGACTACGGTTGTTGTTCCTTTATCGGCCTTTTTAAGGTTTATTTCAGTGTCACGTTTTAGGGCTCTGAGAGCCTCATGTTCGGCCGGAGGCAGATTATTTTTTGGCTTTGTTATTTCTGATATGCAATATTTCAGAACAAGGCCAGTTATGTAAAGAATTTGAGAGCATTTTTTCATCATTTACCAACTAAACCCCCGGCGTTGGTATTTTGCGAAGCAAGAAGACTATTGTGACCAAAATTACTTATATTTACCCCGTTTGACACAGCAATGTTCGCTTTACAGGACAGACCATACTTCAGAACAAGGCCGTTTATGATAAAGAAGAAGAAGAATGTAAAAGAATTGTTTAGGAGCTGACTATTTTCCCCGTTTGATGTAGCGAAACAAAACTGCTATCGTGTCCAAAGTGTTAGGAGCTGCAGAAGAACAATTACCACTTTTTTCTAAGGTCAAAGATTGTTTCGTTTCGTCGAATACCAATTGTTTCGTTTCGTTTAGTTTCGTTTCGTCGATTACCAATTGTTTCGTTTCATTTCGTCGAATACCAATTGTTTCGTTTCCTTTCGTTTCGTTGATTACTAATTGTTTCGTTTCGTTTCGTTTCGTCGAATACCATAAGCCATCTTGATGAGCTTATAAAGATCCAAAATTTAGTTTCAGTAAATCAATCAAAACCTTTTTTTACAGTGCGACCGGGAAAACCATAAACACTTGAAATATCTCAGGAATGTTTATTTTGTTATGACCAATCACAGCAAAGAACAAGACATGCAGATTAGCTACAACACCACAAACTAATTAACGCTCTTGATTGCGGTTCAGTTTTCTCGCACTTGATTGGCTTTTTTCTTGAAATAACATTCCAGAAATATTTCTGGTGTTCACGGTTTTCCTGGTTTGACTGTAAGTGTCGAACTAACAGTGTCCCCATTTACAGTGTCCCCATTTAGTGGTCACCACTAAATGGGGACACTGTAAAATTTAATAAGCAGCTATTGTAGCAATTAAAATCCAATTAATGAAACTTTTTACAAGTGTATCATTACTTACTAGAAACCAAAGTGTAAAATTTATAAGATTATAACATGTGTATAATTGATAAATTATAAAAGTAATAATAATAATGGGTCATTATAGCCAGAATCAGAAACAGCTAAAAAAATAGTCCAAAATTTTTGGTGGGAATTGCTAAAAATGACTTTTGCATCTTTCATCTGGAATTCTTGGGATATCTGGTTCCATAGTAATCACCACTGGACCAACCCAGCAATTCGGCCTTACACTTACTTGTTAAAATCATATATTTCTTCAATATTCATAAACAACTCTTTCACATCTTGCTTTGAAAAAGGGGAATTCTTCTTTCTCATTTTCTTCAAATAACCCTAGAAAATAAATCACAACAGAGAATAGATCACGACCATTAATTTTCCACATTTACACAAGCTTACAACTTTGAGGAATTTTAAAATCAGAAACCAAAAGCTTTAGGGAGGTTGCAGAAAATCACTGAAACTTCAAAGCGGGAATTGGTCTCTACAAAAGACAATAAAAATTATGTTTAAAGGAAAGTATGACCCCTACTTCTGGAACACCACTTTTATGATTACAACCTGATTGTATTTCTTTCAACAAAGCCTCCACACTCTAAAAAACTGACCTTCTTCAAATAAGCTACTCACACCCATAGGTAAACTACTTAATTAGCAGACATACCCCAAGGAAACCTTTATGATACAAGCATCAATAAAGGAGAACTTCTTTGTTGGGACAGTTGAAATAATGGCAACTGCCAGGCATCCATACCTCCATGTCCTTGCAGAGTTCTATTGTCTGCATTATATTTAACCTTTGAGCACTTCTATCCACATGCAAATTCTCAAGACTGATTTCTATACATTTCTCTGAAGAATAAGTTGAGAGAATTTAAGAAAAGATCAAAGCCATTTCCTTTAGGTGATTATTTCATAAATTCTCCTAACCTTTTCTCTTAATAATGTAAAAATATTGTGGGGAGAAAGTTGATGTTGGTCCCTCTTGGGAAGTAAAGGGGAGAAGGCACACCATGGATTCCTTTGAATGAACCTTCCTCCTTCTTACTGAAATTTTAAAATTTCATATATTTTTTTATTTGATGCTTTTTGCATTTCAATCGTAGCTTTTTATCAATGTTTAATTTAGTTTATATACATTGTATATTTTTTATATCTAGGTATCTTTCATTTTACTGTATATTATAGTCTAATTTAGTACTTTAAATCTAAGTATAGGACCTTTCTGTAAACCACAGTGATGTGATGAAAGTTTCCTTATAAAAGATTATTAATATTTATTATTTAAATAAGCCCCTGGGTAATTTATTATTTGAGGAATTACTGACAGAAATTATGAGCTAATGGAACTGAAAAATTCCCACCTCAATTATGTCATCCAAATGTTGAACATAGGCTCTTTCAGTTGACAAAATTTCTTGAACAACTCTCTCAGTGTGACTGGCAGCCGAACCAGTAGAAATGCGGTTCATGTTCACATCCAGACCTTGCACACTTAATGATGCAGACGATATAAACTCGTCAGAGTAAGTTGAAGGTGTTCTCTCGCCAGAATGGGTGGATGCCATACGCAGACTTGGTGATCCATCACCTTCAAATGTTTTCTTAAGCAAAGCAACACTGGATTCATCAGATTCATTTCCTGAGTGTGGAGAATCCTTGTAAATAATTTCAACTCTTGATGTTGATGTTTTCTTCTTCTCATTGGACTGAGCTGTTCCAGCCTCACCTACCTGATTTTTTTCCAGGGTATTTCGACGAAAAAACCTCTTGGATGTCTTTTTGGGCGATAAAATTCCATTTGATTTGGTAGTTGCGTGGCCATTTGATATTCTCTGAGGGGACCCTGCTCTCTTGGTGCGAACACTAAAAGGTTCTGCTCCGCCAGACTGAGGAAGATGTGTTATGGGAGACATTGCTAAATAGAAAAATTGACATTTCGGTAAACATGAAAACAGTTAGCTTTTGTAAAATTGTGTTGGCACAGGCTGAAAGTGCTTATTAAAATTAGGTAACCTGTAAATTTTCAGCCATTATACATGTACCTCAAAAGTAGCGATTGCAACAGCCGCCAAAAATTAGAAGGACTTGCATGAGAAAAACAACTTTTGCCACCCAGTCATGCTTGAATGGTTTTCCTTACAAATCCCTGTAAATTTCGAAATTTTCAAACTGTCATGAAACATTTCCTTAAGCATTACGGGGCTCAAATCTCCTTTTAATAAGGCAATTTGAGTCCTAAATGCATTAAATGCCCTTATGGCTAAAAATTCACAGGTCACCTTATAATTATTTTAATATACTCTTTCAGCTCATGCTAACAAAATTTTTTCAAAAGCAAACTGTTTTCGTGTTTACCAAAAGTTGATCACGTAATCAACTAATGCAGAAGGCCTATTTAGTATTAAAATGAATCAATTTATAACAGGTTTTAAGTCTAGAATATTTAACAATTAGTCGCCGAAGGCGACGTGAATATCGGCGAATAGTCACCGAGACGCAGTCGAGGTGACTATTCGCCAATATTCACGTCGCCTGAGGTGACTAATTGTTTTAGTATAATTACATTGATGATTATTCGAGAAAATAAAATTATTGATCAATTTCCGACCCCGAAACATCAAAAAATCTGGCTGCCATTTTGAAAACTGCTAGCCTTCAATGCTATAATCACCGCGCGGTGATTATAGCGGGATAGTGCGAAGCTCCTAGCCAATCACAGCGCTCTATTTTCGATAGTCATCGATGTAATTATACTAAAGCTCAATACGGGCTGCTGATAAATGATATTACTTGCCAGGCAGCAAGAGAAATTTGAAATTAAATCCACTTGCCAACACAATGCAGAAAAAAAATGTCTACCCTGGGTAAGGTTACGGGTTGCTACTTTTGTGAGATGCTTGCAACAGTGAAAATTTATCCAGTGTACTATAGTTTAATGCACAGGGACACTGATCCTTGTATGCTACTGGCATTACATGTTTAAATGATGTTGACTTAAAAGGGTAGCCCTTACTAAAATCTCAAACCATTCAAACATTACCGATTCTGTCTAAGTTACTAAATTTGTATAGGTAATAGCATTATCTGTAGTGATATTTGGCATAAATACCACGAGTGATATTTCAAAACTGTTATACATAATTTCAAAAGCTGTCAGGCGAGTGAAATTTGGGAAAATTTCGAAATATCACAAGTGGTATATTTATGTCAAATATAACGCACAAATCATATGCTAGCTATTATTTGTTTATACTACTACCTGTAAAGGTTTTGTAATATTCACATGTAGGTATTTCAAATTAAGCTGAAATACTACTGCTCTAAGCCAATCGAATTGCAGAAATTTCTCATGCAATAGTATAAAATCATGAATAACCTTTTTACCCCTAGACCACAGTGAATGTGATTGCTGGTCACTCCTAACTAACTTTTAAATCTTTGGATGAAATCGTATAGCTCTAACATTCAGAATGAAACATGTTTGCCAGAACTTTTGCACAAAGCCATGTCTTCAAATTTTGCAGAATGAAAATGATGAAATGAACTTTGTGTCTATGTTTTTATAGCTATAAGCTGATGGGGACATAGAGACTGTGCTTGTCTTTAAACATCAACGTGGCAATGTCTTGCAGACGCCTATTGTACAACTGCGGTAGTTTGGCACAGTCTAAGGAAGTAACATATTAGAGGGTTAAATACCTGTATTTGTAACCTTGTCTAGAGAGCTTGAAACTTGGACGGACATCTTTTGTGACACATTGTACTATAATCTGCAACAATGAAACAAAAAAAGATACAAGTACAGTAATTACTGCTTTTCCAAACAGCAAAACTTTCACATCAAGGTGAGCCACAGACATGGAAATTTCTACACGAATGTTAGACATGTCATCACAAACGCGTCCATTAACTATATGACCCATACATCCTCATAAGCAAATTAGATGGCATTTGAGCATTCACAGAATATTGCCTTGATTTTTACATTCACTGATCAGAATTTTATGTGCCTCAAATTACCACTTACGTACTTCTGCAAGAGCATGTGCCTACTAGAAAAGTTACCGCATAAACATTCATGTACATACAGTATATCTATGACACTGCATGCATGGAAATGCCTTTGATTATTTCACAGGATACAAACAAATTAGAAGTGCGCTGTATTTTTGAGCTTATTACCTAAACAAAGAAGATTAATTAAACATACAGTCTACTGGGGGACACAAAAGGAAGTGCATCAACTCTTTCTTAATATTATTAGCCTGGCTAGTGAATAAGGATGTAGCAAATTTAACTGCTTTAAAACATTTGGAAACTAGGAAGTCATTTTGATACAGTTAATAGCTTGGTTTGAGTGAATTTAGACATGCATGTTATTGATAATAAGCAGATTCTATTAAACTTATACTTTCTAGTATTTTCTTGTATCACAAGGCCATCAAAATATGACAGAAGAAGATTAAAGATAAGAATACTTAATGGACACCTTATAATCCAGGTTATTACTCTTGACAAATTAAGTACAAAGCATGAAAACAGACATAATGGCATTAAAAAGCCAACAACAACAAATTTGATTAAAGAGAAAATAAGTGAAGCAAAACTAAAAAATGTACAAGGATAAAAAATGTCATTTTTTCTTGCAAAAAGGCTGTTTACATCAGTAATTCTCTTTCTCACATTTCATTAGATGTTAGCTTTGGCATCTTATGCCTCAACTAAAATAATCCGGTTAAACACCAATACTGATGAAGATTAGTGTTAAATTTCTGCTCATAAACATGAAAGGTCATGAGAATTAAAAAGAGATCACCCAACATGAATTCTCTGAGGACAAATTCAGTTAGCAAACTTTTATTAAGTGGAACTTGAATTGAAATCAGAGGCTGCCCACAATGAAAAAAATTAAGGCCAGCAATTTAGATGCTGACTTTAACTACCAGTAGTTAATTTTATTGTACAAGCAGTTTGAGGGAGAAAATATAATTCAAAACTTCAACATCCCCCTACCCCTGGGGAAACCCCATGCATTTGACTATCACTTGTACCTGGGGAGTGGGGAATTTGACCTTTGCCTGGGTGGAGTGGTGAATTTGAAGCAGAAGTGTCAAATTTCACTCTGTCTGCTGTCTGACAGGGACAAGATTCCGTAGAGATGCGATCTTTCTCATAGTGAGATCAAGGAAGGCAAAGACACAGCTTATTTGACAAGGATTTCAAGTGCGACAAGCATGCAACATTTTTAAGGTAATGTATGAAAACGAGAGTGTTCATTGTTGTTATTATTTTGAACATGACTCCAAGCCAAGCATTGCATGCTGTCTAGTTAACTCTGTCAAGACTTGACTTAGTAATTTCCCGTAGTCCTCCAGGTGAAAACTTATGAAAATTTGATTTCCCAACATCTCTTGCAAAGTTACAAAACTTCTTGCTAAAAATAATTTTTAAATAATTGAATACATCAGGTACATATAATTACAGGTTGGTACTTGAGATAAGATAAACAATGTTTACAGTCATTAGGAAGAAATTGAAAACTGGGTTTCATGGTTCATGTTTAACATCCTAATTTCTTTGCAAAGAAAGCAAAGAGTGTCGTCATGTCTGATAGCCCAGAGCTAGTGGATTAATTTTTGCGATCAGGCTAATGAATTAAGTTCTTAACTTGCCAGATGGGTGTCACAAGTTTTTTGACGAGAATCCAAATTTCAGAAGTACTGTATTTAGACAATTGTTGGGTTCACATATATTAGACCACTAAGTCTGACTTAGTGATCTCTTAAGTCGACTTAGTGAAAATGACAGGTGTGAACCTTTAAGTCACAGGAGCGCGATTTCTGTCTTAGTGTCGGCAAACTCAAACGAGCTAAGCAGTTCTTAAGTCTGTTTCAAACGTGACTTAAAGCGGACTTAAGAAACCTGATAGCAAAAACATTTCAAAATCATGGGTTTTATCAGATAGAGATTCCCGCGTTAGGCGCCAAAAGCAAAGAAATCACGACACAGTTTCTTCTCACGAACAAAATCAACTGAAGACGCATCGCCGAGAGGATGAAAAGTTAGAAGGCAATTATGCTACCGACTTTTCACCTTATGCGACATAAGTTGCGTGGCTTGATCACTTTTTTATTGGCCTACGCAAGTATCATTTTCTTTTCTTATGATATTCCTCGCCGATTTCCCAACAGATCTGAAGCACGGGAACATAAGATTTTGTAAGGTTATTTGGCTGATCAACCTTTGTAAATTTAATAAACAGACAACAGTCGCAATTACAGCGATTTTACGGCTTCTCAGTCTCATTTTGATCTCAACTTCTTCGCTAAAATGGATCGTGACTATCTCACCACATTTATGATGTTAGTTACTTTATCTGTTATTTTTATCATTAAGGATGACAGCGTTGCACGGAAAGAATTTGTCTTCTAGATATGTCTGAACGCTTAAGCGGACTTAGGGTAACTTGGCTTGACTTGGGCTAAGACAGACTTAGTGCCTAGTGTGAACCCAACAAATAGTTATGAAAATCGAAAGTGGTTTGTCAAGCTGATTTAATGAAGAGAAGCTACTACACTTATTATTACAGTAAATTAGTAAAGCAAGAAATAGAATAACCATTGCAATGGTTATTCTGGTTAGTTCATTACTAAACTGATAACTCAAAAAAATTATTAATCATGCTTATCAAAATTATTATTTGGGCAAGTTAAAATGAATCGGGCTAGTACATGTACATGCTAGCTACAGCTTGCCCAAAGAATTGTAAAATGTAAAGTTGTGAAGTTGAGGAAGTTTGAAAATTTTTCTGATTGGGGTCAGGCGAGAAAATCTTACTCTTCTCATCTCTTCTTCACCTTATTCCTCACTATTAAAGCTGGGGGCATTTAATTGAGAAAACATAATAAAAATTAATGTAGCTGAGTTATTGACACCCTATCATAACTTCACAGACATGACAGGTCTTGTTTGTGCATAAAAAGATTTGGGATTTTTATCAGATTCAAAAGTGTAAAAGGCGAAACTAGGACTCTATTGGTTGTTCAATTGACTCTTTCCTGTGAGCATTACAAATCAGGTGAAAAATGTGGTCGAGACACAATCTGGGTGGTTTCAGGGTCGAAATTTATTAAGCCCTTCAGAGTACAATTAAGGTGAATTTTTGTGGTTTTTTTTTTTAATTTTCAAAGAATGAAATTATGTACTGTCACACCCACTATTAAAAAATTTTGAGACATGGTGAACATTTGATGAATCCTGCATTTTGAAATATAAGAAATAAATACAGCTGAGGTTCTTTTGCTGAATAAATTTTATTTTTAGTGAAAGCGCTCTGATCTGGGTGCTTAGGGCAAAAACCACAACAAATCCTACATTAGTAAAAAATGTCCAACAGTCAATCAACTATTCAACAGACCACCACAAGATAAAGATCTGTGTGGTTTTGTTGTTTAAAGAGAAAATACCTGTTAACTTCCGACATCTGGTTATAAGATGGGGATGTGAGATGTTTTTGTTTTGTACATATTTTCTTAGAAAAATCCTCCAAAGATATAAGCTTGAATTTGGAGGGCTTTTTGGTACAACATAAAAAGGAGGATAACGAATAATTCAGAGTGAAAAAAATCTGATCTGGCAAGTGCCACTCAATCTTATAAAAGAATTCTTCCTGGAGTAAATTCATCTTAAATGGGCTTAGAATATTATAAACTATACTTAAAAATAAAGTGATCCATAAGGCTACTATGACAGCTACAAGAGATTCACACTCATAGCTCATGCTTCAATATGTTACAGATTTATTCTGCAGTGAAATGCTATGCCCCTAAATCAGCAAAAAGCTCTATTCAGGAATCCCTCTTAATACATTGACTATACTGCAGGGAAAGCATATTTTTATAAATATCCAAATTCACGGCTGGAAATTTTATAACACTGGAATCATATATCAAAACTTAAATCCACAAGCACAACCCTTACAGAAAGGTTTTACAAAACAGTTAAGAGTTCTGATCTGACAGAACAGATCAATTACTTAAGCTGACCTTGGCACAAGCCACAAAGACAATAAGTGAATTTTACAAGACATAGTTGCTCTACATCTGTTACAGAAACAGACGGCTGAATATCGTATCTTTCTGCAGAGTAAACTCCATTTTCACAAAGTAAACAAAGTATTAATCATGTAAATAAATTCAGGATATGCAGCAGGGAGCAAAGCTGATTTCAAGGAGCCATTTGTTTCCAGTAACAATAGATCTGAGGTCATCAAATAACAAAGCTTCGAGCAAAGGTTACCTTGTTCTGTCAGCAAAGCGACCAATAGTCATCACTGACAAACAGAGATAAAAATTGAGACGAAAAAGATGCGTTCAGGTTCCAAGATTTAACTTACAACTTTGTGTACAGATAACCACAAGTTGCCTCGTAATTTAAATTCGACGTATGAAAACCCTATTGTTTCGACAGGAACTAAAACAGACAGTGCAATATATCATTTTCGCTTGAATGCTTTTACACTGAACTTGTTAACTTTCAAAAAAAAATTGATCAGGGATAAGGTTTCTTACATTTCGCAACCGTGATTTACAAAACACTTTTTAATAAGGTCTGGTTAGCAGGAAACGGTGCCGTTGTTGAAAATGTCCAAGGGTGCATGTTAAGAAACAATTAATTTAAAACCCGGTGATTTCGTACAATCGTTCACATTTAGTTTAGAATGAATATTAAATTTTCGAACTCAAAATTACCCGCGATTTCTTTGTTATGATCGCGCGCCACTTGCCAATTTCATACGAAATCGACAAGATGCGTCACTGAACGCAAATTCACAGCTATTAAGAAAGATTTATGATTTATTGCTTTATTAATTATTCGGCCACTTAATTCAATGCATTGCAAAGTACAAAATATTTTCAGAAGAAAGATTATTGATTTTTGCCGCATACAGTGGGATGCCTTTAGACTGTACTTTTCCTTGCAAAAAATGCGATCACCCCTGGCTACCTTACGCAAACCACAATTCATAATACACAAAGACTTTAAGACGCTACGGCTATGTAGGAAACTCTAGGCGGTTTTTTATTGTTCTTCATTTCCTGAACGATAGGAAACTACAGGAAAAATCGGCGAGAGTATTTTGACAACCTCCGGTATGACCCAAAACTTACACAAGGTGTCTATAATTCACAAGGTATACAAAAACTCTGTCACCAAAGGAATGTGTTGGATCGCTTACTCCGAGCTTTTTCCACTTCGTAACACTTAAAAACAAGCCCTTGCAATATCAAAAAATCAAACAAATGCAAACATCCTTATTCATGCATAACATAAGCTTGAGTCTGCTCTAATTATTCGATCGAAGGCCGTCGAAATTATTTGACACTAAACACTGTTCTGTGTTCATTGCCGCACAGAAGCGTTATGTCTTTGAGTAACCTTTGTTTATTCAAACTTCTGTGAGCTGGTTACTAATCCAAGAAGATCAGAATAACGCTCTAATCACAAAACATGTAAGTTCAGTGTTAACTTTGTACCTATTTGATCTAAGAACTTGCGCGAAATTAACTCAAGTGTATTAAACATCGTACGATCGCAGGCTTAAGTTAAATTGATTTCTTTTGCTATTCACGAACAAATTCACACATTTACCCTTAGAGCTGACTAGAACACTTTTTACCGAGTAATTTCGTTTTGTAAAACATTGGTACAAACTCTGTTCATGTTCAAAATCTGAAAATTCGTTCGGGGCTATTCTTCGTGGAAACCACCCGTCGCTCGAACATTCTAAATAAAACACTGTTTAAACTGAAGATATCCACAAACTTTTAAGTCTTTAAACTAACACGTACCTCTTGTTCCTCGATACAATGGATGAAAAGCCAAGAGATCCTCGATGAAATCCCCTCAAAGTGTCAGAGAAGCCAAAATTTTCTCGATCTCAACTCCAGAGTTCGTACGAACAGTCCTAGCAGAATGTTAGCTTTGGTTTCTCTTCACAAAATACCATTCAAGTTACATCGTTTTGAATCAGGACCAGAACACGATCACAGCAAGTGTAAGGAATTTGTAGAGAAACAAACCGGTCACGTTTTAAGGAAATAAGCTTATATTCCTGTCTTCAAAGTTAACAAGCCGCTTGACTGCTCCTCATCCCGAGGAATTAATTTTCTCTGACATGGCTGCATAGCATTATGGGAAGAGTACCCTGGAAGCTGCCGGAACCTGAGAAAATTTTTTCTCTTGCTTTTCCTCTTTGTAAAAGCGTTTTGAGTTGTTTTATGATGAAAATTTAACCCAAACACACTATAAAAAAATAAGCGGAAGCTTCTAGAAACCCTTTTCTTATCTTTGATGTTTGATGTCAATTTCCTCAAAAGCCAAATATTGCTTAAGTTAATTCCATGTTATCGTCCTTACGGAAACAGCGACAGTTCAATTCAGGATCGGATGAAAACAACAATTTTTCAGTTACATTGTTCCGCTCGAAAATCTCGTTTCTTGGATAAACAGAAGCAAGGTTAATATAGACAGAGTTTCTATATAGCATTATATGCTAAATTTCTGAAAAACTTAGATATAAACCGATCTCACGCCAGATTGCTTTGGTTTAAGGCAATATTTTAATTCTTACTTATGTCTAAAATTCAGGTGAACTGTGGCCCTCTTTGTCTATATATTTTGCTATATTTCTAAAATATATACGTTTGAAAATTACGTACACTCCACGGCATTTTGCCGATTTCTTATCAAACTAAATTCCGTAGTTTTATTCTGCTATCAGAAAGCCAAAGATGTCAAGAATGTTGCAAAGTATGACAAATATTCCACACAGGTGTTGTCATTCCAGAGCGAAGTACGCACACAGGCATGTACGCTCAAAGCTTGTGTTCCAATATAGGTCACTTGTGTTGAAATGGCGTGGATGGTTGCGGGAGTGCACAATACAGTCATGGCCTTCTGGACGGCTCGTTGATTATGTGGACAGCCTTAATCGCCCGCAAAACCTACAGAACTTTTACCGAAGCAAACTCCGTTAAAACAATCCCCGCTCACCATTTCGTACTTGTGCTGACCCTTTCTCAGGTCCCGACAAAGTACAGTCGAACCTCCAATGAAAGGCCACCTCTCTAGAGCGGCCACTTTTTTTCGTCCCGACGGCATTTTTCGGCATCCAGGCACAACTGAAATATTGCATCCTTTTTTATCATCATCTTTGCCTTTTTGGTAAGATTTAGACTTATGCATATGAGTTGCCATCAGTAGAAGTTGTTGTAAATATACACCACTAATACAAATGATTTTCTTAAGAAATTCTTCTCCTGCTATTACAGACTCTCGCCGCCAGCTATTTTGACCAACATTAATTTTCTCTTAACGATATCACTACATCATCAAGAAAAAAGGTTTCAAGAAGCAATACAATGACCACCTTAGGGGAATGCTTTGATCTTTCATCAAAGGAATTCTTTCATGGAGACCCAGTCAGAGAATTTGTGTGTCAAGGGTCTCGGCAATAAAAAGGGAGTTGTCTGTACATTCGAATTGAGGCCTGGAGCCTGTCAACAATAATATGCATGCTGGCTAATTGGGCCAAAGGGTTCTTCATGCTACATACCATTGTGTACGGAAGGCATGTTGATCAAAACTCATGTGTATTTGTTAATAAATTGAGGGTTAATATACAATACCAATTGACAGCAATGCGTAAGGTACTGGCCATACCGCGGAGTTGGTAGGTGTGCTTCATTGCTGTCAATTGGTAGGGTTAATATAGTCCATTTTCAACTGATTTACCCGTTATGATTAGATATAGAGTCGCTCTCCCCGCAGCTCCCCTCAGTTCTAGAATGACCCAGTTGTTCCCTGCTAGCATAGGTCTCTCACGACGAGGCAAAAATGAGAGAATTTTGCCTCGTCGTAAGAGACCTCCGCTAGCAGGGAAGCACAGTTGATGAGCTTTTGTATTGAAATAAGGGCTGTAAGGGCCCCTATAAAGTAAGCACCGTACTTTCTCCAATAAGTGCCCCCGCCCATATTCAGTTTAAAGACGGCCATTAAAGTACATTCAGATCAACAGTGTTCTATTGTCCTTAAACCGTTCATTCACTCAGAGTGAGTGATGCAGCCGGTCTTGCAAGGTGGATCTAACTTTTGAGTCTGTGGACGAAATGCTGTCATTCAAACGATACCTATTTGGCAGAACTTTTACAAGTACATGTACGTAGGGTTTGACTTTGATCACCTTTTTCGTCAATTGTGTTCTAGATTGTAGCTAGTCTCTCAAATACTAGTGAAGATAAGTCATAAGGTTTTCTCAGTGGTGTTACAATATTGGACTGACTGCAAAATCTGGAGAATAATAAGAATCCAATATTGATTTAATTCGGCGGTATAAACAACATGTCACATTCCAGATCAAGCGACAATATTGGCCAGTGCTGGAGAGCCCAACTTGCCGCAGTCTCTCGACTATAGATGTTCTCAGTCCGTCCGCTCCTGTTTAAAAGTGAATGTTAACTCTCTCCCCCATATAGGTTCAACTGACTCGGGCTTTTTCGTTTCCGGAAATTCGGCGCGCACCCCTGAAGAAGACAAGGAAGACTGAGAGAGGGATGTAAACACGTCCAAGCTTTCAAAACACACAGTTCCGACGCAAGGTGATTTTTAAGATGGCGTTTTTAAGGTCAAGAGGCCATACGCTAGACGCCAAGAAAAAAGAAAAAACCACAAGGGCCTCTCGACCAGTGGAGTGTTTCCGTATTGTTTATCTCGCAAAAACAAAGAAGAAGCGATGCCGATAAACAAACAGTTTAAAAGAAATTTAAACGAGAACAGCTCGGGTTCGTGATCGTATTTGGTCTTGCTCCTCGCTTGTTTAACTGTCCAAATAACCTTTTAAGTTACACTTGATGTTGATCAGATTTATCTAAATCCGGATAAAGTGCTTTAGAATAAACTGGCTAGTTGATCGACGACGCCCTCAAAAAATAGTGTTTACCGAGCGCCGCCAATTAGCGATTGGATGTATGTTGGAAAAACTAAACAACGAAGCACGCATATTGTCAAAGCTGTGTTTCTTGGTGAAAATCTGCTTTGAATCAGACAATAATACACAGACTGTTTGGCATAAATAACAGTGGGGTCGATCGCTTGTAATTGGAGTGGTTAAAAACAAAACTGTGGCTTTCAAGGATGTTTAATGACGAACGCTTAAATCAACATAGCTCATGATTGAGCAGGGCAAGAGATGGCTCACAAGAAATGCCAGAAAGGACGCGAAAATTTCCAGGTGTGTCGCCCGAGCACTGAAATATAAGTTTGTGAACAGTATGTTAGCTTTTGGTACTCTTTTTCATTTATTGATCTTATTGTCTGACGAAAGTAAACTTCAGCAAATTTGGCTAGGTACACACGCCACGCCCTTTCAAAAGTCACGTAAAAAAAGAGGGCTTGCGTGCGACTCTTCCCGAACAGTAACAAAACCGCCAGATAAGCAGCAAAACAGGCTACTTTTTACGTGATCTTAACGTCCAGTGTTTGAACTCTTGACCTTCAAACACCTTGCGTAAGTGTGTATTGCGAGAAGCGTGATTAAATTGACAGGATGGCAAAACAAGCCCTGAAACACAAGAACACAAAATGTAGCACGAGCAAGTTTATTATATTTCTTTCCTCCGCCATATAAAGCTTGGATCAGGTGAAGGGTTTTTTTTTTTGGTTTAATTAAAATAATTCTAAATAGACCCTTGCACAGGTTTTTTCAACTTTTGTCATGGACTAGTTAGGGAAAATCCCTCGACTCCGCTGCAAAGAGCTCCTTTAAATTAGAATGATTGCCAGGTTTGAAAACCAACGAATATATAAGTCGCGAAATTTTACCCTGAGACGGCGTTTGTATGGTGAGGGTACAAACTTGACCTCTACCATACAAACGTTTGTAAATTTTCGCAACTTTACGGAGGTCGCTTAATAAGACGTACCACTTTCACAGATGGGAATTTCACTTATTTTAAGGCGCCCTTACCAGAGGAGTTGGCGGATTTTTCCTAACTGGTCCATGTGAGAAGTTAAAAAAATCATGGAACCTGAATATAAACAAATTCAGTTGTGCGGAATGTTCAGTGCACTTCGTCGCCCATAAAATGGGGTCAACAAGGGCAGACACGTTTTGTCTTGATATAAACTGAATTTCCATCCAACAAAATCTGCATGCATAAAAATTCGTGACAAATCTTTCTTTCTCCTTATCGAAAATTCCAAATAAATACGTGAAAAATGCCCCACTGTGTATAAAAAGAACGATAATACTGGGTTATCTGTGTGCGTGATTCAGTGTAAAACGTTATCACCTTAAATCTACACAATTTATCTGCCGTAACGTACTTATTGCGCTTTTATTGAGGTAAAAATACCCTTCTAATCTAATAATAACTTAAGCAGCTTCCAACAGGTCACGCGATACATGTAAACATTCTAAAATCGTTGCTGCATGATTCTAAAACTAATTACATATTACTACCGTGCATAAATGTGAATTAACCTAAACCTCAGTGCTCCGGCAAACTTATTGCCGTAGCGAGTATTTTTCCAACTGATTGCCCCTTTGGGTCGCCGAGGGTGGTATGTTTCATGCAAAAACTCGGACCGGTATCGCGTCATTCACATAGCACCCCATTGTATAATAAGAGGAGAATTAGTCGAAC
>JBBMOI010000011.1:4762500-4910000 GCA_038088405.1 Porites divaricata
CCGTAAAAAAGCCGTGACATAGGCCCAGTATGGGATTTGCTCGCTCCGGATGATGGTTCTATTTGCATGAGAATGAAAAACTCATTTTGTTGTGGTGTGGGTATTGTTCAGTGTGTTTGTAATCATCTGTATTACCTCATTTGGTGATTGCACCCATCTCTACCCATTTCTCTAGCTAACCATTTTTTTTACCTTTGGTCCCAGGCCACCGCAACACCAACAGCCGTGTGCGGGCAGAGCAGGTACTGGTTCTCATCCCAACATTCCTTCATGGTTTGCAGTGTCTGGTCACATGATACAGAAGCCGAGGAGATAACCTTGGACATCTGCAAGAATGGAAAGGACAAACAGTTAAGATGAATTTCGTCGAAAAACTTACTGACTTCTATCGCGAAATACCCTGGTTGCCATAGACTTTTCATGCCTGGTTTCTGGTTTCGGTAAAGTCTTTATAGTGATCCGCGCGGAAGTCGTGACTACCCTGGAAACCAGGGATTTTTTTCTCGCGGTTTCGGCTTCCGTGGCTTCGGCTAACGGTTGAAGATATGTCGACGAGTTGTCAGCCACGAAACATCCTCACGGCTGGCGAAAGCGTGAAAAACAAATATTAAATCCAGTTTTAAATACCTATAGCACTGCCATGCACTGAAATACCCTCGCCTTCCAAGGGAAGGCAGTTTTGGCCGAGAGATCTAACATAGACTCTCCGCAGCGCTACGCTAAAGCTGCTGGAATAGTTCTGCCGTAGTACTATGAGTAATGAGCACCATGTCCCACACGGAAATCAGCGGGATTATATTGCACATTTTTTTAGTAACAAATTGTCAAGGATTCCACATTTGAGAACTCCATATCTTGGATGGGTATTTGCTAGCACATTTGTTTTCAGCTATGAAATCCTTGCTGAAAGCTCTTGCAGTCATTTTCCCCTCCAAAAAGTACCTCTTACGGGTGGAGCATCCCCGTGTAGTCTATCATAGGGCGCGCCCAGTTTAGCGGATGTACTTGGGGATATCAGGGCCTTCTTACGTCCATATTAATCGGTTTTCGTTTTTTGTGTAAGTGTTTTGGAATTGTTACGTTCAATGCTGTGATTACATGGGGATGTCTAGTATCGCTTCCGATTTTTTCATGATTTGTTTTGTCAATTAATTTTCTTTTCTTTTCTTTTCGCTTTTTTTGTTTCTTTCAAATGCATGCGTTACTTTCATGTCTTTTATCGGCTCCTGCTTTTATGGATTAAAAAACTTACTAGAAAAAGTCTAGAGGTGTTGAAACAAATCGCGTGACTGTAAAAAACGAGACCATGAAACGTAGTGTGACTTTAAAAACGTATTACGTCAATGACAATGGCATGTGATTCACCCTATTTCATAACTGATACATTATAATTCGCTTTCAGTTTCGACGAGTTTCGAGCGCTTCCGCTTGCTCATGCCACCCCAGTTTTTAATTCACTTTTCGCTGATTTTTTTGGACGAGGTGAGTAATTCTACTACTGTTATTCAACCAAAAAAAATATTATTCAAGTCCCTTCTGTCGTAGTTCTCAAGAGTTTTGAGCAAAATGGGATTTGTTAACATGCATGTCCAATCGTAATCGTAATCATAGCGTGCAATGACGTTTCGGTTTGTGCTCGGCAACTTCAGAACAACTTTTGGCGTTTGGAACCCCTTTTTGCAATTATAGCAACCTCGAGTAAGGTTTGTCTTTCTGAAAAATTTTTGAGGAAATAAAACTCAACGATTTCATAGAAAACTCTAACATATGCGAATTTCTTGACAACGTTTCGCAGGCCTAAAATAGCATGTCGGAGAAGCCTGAAACGCAGTCAGCATATAAATAAACGAAATAAAACGAAAAAGGTAAGTTTAAAGCGAAATTCATTCACATTTTTCTAATTTGTACAGCAAAGAATATTTCTCATACAACGTCTTGTGAAGTTTTTTGAAGTATGAATAATTATCAGCTTAGTAAGGTTTGTAGGCTCACGGGCTTTCGGCGCCTGAAACGCAGTCAGCACACAAATAAACAAAAGAAAATACTAAAAGTAAGCTTTAAATGGAAAATTTAAAGCACATTTCGCTAAATTGTAGAGAAAAAGAACAATTCACATACAACGTCTTATAATTATTGCCTCATGAATAACTTGTTTAGCTTTATAGCTGACATTGCTAAGCTTTCAAACTATTTTTCTTGACCGATGTAAGCAATTTTATTATGAGGAACGAAAAGTAACGCTTTTATTTAACGCTTATATAAAAATATCAAGAGTCAGAGAGAGATATAGGGGCAACATTGGAATTTTGGTAATCGTTTTCCTTAAGCCAGAATTGTACAAGTCCTGAAGACAATCGTGAGTCGGAAATTGGAATCAAGCATTTCCAGCCTCACAATTTCAATGTTGAGGCTACCGGGCTAATCTTTGACTAGTACTGCTGTCCCGGGGTTTTGATAACCGAAGAATAAGACGAAAAGAACAACATGGGGGATAAAAAGTATTTAAAAGGTACTGAATAAACGTTTTTAAAAAATCGAAGGCTTGAATCCAAATGAGAGTTTGCCGTTGCAAAAATTCACGGCTGTTTATCCTTTGTCACTCTCTGTGACGCATTTTGAAATCGCACAATTTGGTCAGTACCAATATTTTATTGATCTCGTAGTTTGTTGAAAAGTGGCTTTTACATCTCATTTTCAAAACAGAAAAGATGCAAAAATGTGTGCGATTTAGAACAGATGTAACTTAGAGCAAAAAATATTATGATTCATGAATAAATCACATTGCTGAGAGCCAATCAGATTACAGGGATTACCAGTAATTTACAATGGATATAATAAAAGGGAAAAGTCCCAACCTTTGTCTTTGTACCTTATCTCGCGTTCTGTTGCACTGATACGGCAATCAAGCCAAACACTTATAATAATTAAAATTTCCTTGCTTTTAACGCAAGAAAATAACCTTTAAAACTTTAAAAGATACTAACAACTCATTTCTTTTAATAAATTTGACTTAAATCGACTTTAAAAGCCGTTTTCAGTCTCAAAATAGCGTGATCATAAGCAAAAATTGGCTAACGTCTGCGTTCACTTTACTGCTCATTAGCATCCGAAATAACCCAAAGAAAGCGTCTCTCTATATAAAGATCGGGTTCAAACGTTGGCCCATCGCCCTGCAACACAAATAAAAACACATGTAGATGCAACGATAAACGCGTCCAGTCCGGGGACATTGAGGTACATTGTGGGTCACGAACCATATCTCTGGCAATGCCGGAAGTTGTGTTTGTTGTAGTTAATACTGACCAGGGAGTTTAAGATACCACGACGGCGCGGCCACGAAAACGTCGCTTAAAAAGTGAATTTCCGTTTTTTCAATCTCCATCGCGATTACTTCATGCTCATTTATTTTGTCAGATGCAAGAACACTCTTGTGTTGCGCCGAATTTCTTAAGAACCATATTCAAATTGAGAAAGAGAAAGAAAATTTAGCCTTTGCTTGTTTACGTCCTCCATATAACGTGAAATAGGCATTTTCCCGTCGTAGCCGTGCAGTGACGGTAAAGAAATGAACAAAAAAGCGTGATGCACGTGCATTGTTGTTGTTTTGCCTATTCAACCTATTGTTTTTTGACGTTCTCGTTGTCGTCGCCGTCAACAAAACACAACTTCATTGCCAGAGATACGGTTCGTGACCATCAATGTCCCTCTATGTCCCCGTTGCATCTTCGTGTGTTTTTATTTGTGTTGTGGGGCGATAGACGAACACTTGAACCTGATCTTTATATAGAGAGACGCTGTCTGGGCTTCAAGAGAAAATGAACACTGTTAATTATCAACCCAGATTAACCCAGAAGGCGTTGCGTGTTTCCATAGTATTAGGCAACCTCGTTCCCAGGTTCTCTCTCCTACCCGTCGAGAGACCCTGGTTGGGTCTGGTCACGTGTCTCCCAGAATCTGGGAGATTACAAACGAACGACTTGGGGGAGGGGCGGATAAGTGTGAGATTTGTCTCTACAAAGCGTAGACGTCGAGAACGTCGAGATCAGTGGAAAATGCGTATCCGACCTTGTCTAAAGGGTCCTGTTTTTTTATAGTTCCCGGACTAGTCAAGACAAAACCTCAAACGCCGAATCCTTTGACAGCGAAAGCGTAACTTCCTGCAGAATATCTGGATGTTTATCGGATGTTGCAAAGGAAATCACGGATTCACCACTTGTGCTGTCAAAAATATTTTAGGCGGTTGTATTCATACCGAAACGCAGTAGGCTTAAATTGCCATTTCTGTGTTATGGAGGCCACCTTTAGAAAGCAAACGTATGTAATTTCAAAACTATGATTATGCAGTTCGGAGGGGGGCCGAAAAGATGTATCAAGCGTTGGACGAAGAAATCCTTTCGCTTTGGAAGGTTATCACTGGGTTATGTTGACTGTTTTGTCTCTGTTTATACTATTTCCTGTTGTCTTCAGTGTCGCGTTTTGGTCATCCTTTGCTTATGCACGTACTATCATCATCATCATCAGTCGGCTGATGAGCTTCCTCCAGCCACGACGGTCCTGTGCCAATTCAGACAACTTGCCCGGGCCAATCATGTTGTCTGTGTCTGCCAAAAGGTGTTGAATGTATCTGAGAAACGTACTATATTATATTTTTTTTTTTACCTCTATTTACCACTAAAAGCGATACGTTTTTTCTGTTGCCGCATCATACAAAAGCTTAGGGGTAGCAGAAAGCTGACATTTCAGACTACAGCTTTCCGTTAAAGTCATTAGAGCTAAAATATTATTTTGACTGTGAATGTAAAATGAATCCTCTGCTCTCAACGTAACTTCTTTGTTTTGTCACCGCTAACGGTTTAGGTTTTGCATGTACTGATTCGGGCCGATTACTAGCAGCTGTCACCGACAAACATTGATTCTTTCATGCAAGTTCAACGAACAGGGATTTTCCCTTCAATGCGGATAAACACGCGCTTGTGTCTTACTCAGGATCGTAGATTTTAGTATCTAATTGTTGTCATCAGTTTAACTGCGATAACACGAGTTTTTTATTTCTCCGCTGGTAATTCGCTTGTTTATCTGGTGATAGCTCTGTTTAGGCAGAAATTTCCCGAATTTCAGTTATAGTTGGAGGCTTAGCAAATCTGTCTTGCCCTTTCGATCATTGCGTGAACTGTGAAAACGAACCAGACAAAAAAATTGAGAGAGAAAGGACTCCTCCCTCGGAATTAATTTTGTTCTGGGACCACGTGACCAGACCCAACCAGGGTCTCTCTCTCTCTCGCTCCGTAGGGACGGGTAGGAGAGAACCCTGGGAACGAGGTTGAGTATTAGGGAGTTTTAGCAACGACGACGGCGACGGCGACGGTGACGGCAACGAGAACGGCAAAAATGCAATTATTGGTTTAATTAGCAAAACAACAACTTTGCACGTGCATTACACTTTTTTTGCGCATTTATTTGCCGTCACTGCACGACTACGACGTGAAAATGTCTAACTTCACGTTTTATGGAGGAAGTAAACAGCCCACGATAAATTTTTTGTTCTCTTCCTAAACTTGAGTGCAGTCCCCAAGAAATCAACTCCATCAGGGAATTCGCCTACATTTGACATTTTCAGCGAACTGAAATATATGCTACAAAGTTTGAAAAAACGCGCATTCATTTTAATAGTGACGTTTTCGCTGCTGTCGCCGGTACGGCGGGTCGTCGTCGTCGATGCTGAAGCTATTAAAAAAATGCGCCCAAGGACGCGACTACGATAACGTCAAAAAACAATAGGTTTAATAAGCAAACCAACTATATGCACGTGTATCACACATATTCGTACATTTCTTTACCGTTTTTGCAAGACTATGACGTGAAAATGCCTCATTTTACGTTTCATGGAGAACGTAAACAAGCAACGACAAAATTTTATTTCTCTTTCTAAACTTGGATATGGTCGATACGATTTCATCTCAAGGAGAGCTCGCCTTCATTTGACAAAGTAACTGCTCGTTGCCGTCGCGTCGTTCGATCTTTTAAAAATTCCCTAATATAAGATGCCCCCGTATTCTATTCATGAAATAAAGACAAAAGGCTGTAGCGTCTCGATGTTAATATATTCCCCCGCAAGATAATAAGCTTCCACCCGCTGGGTGCGCCGTATACTAGTTTTGGGGGATTCTGTGTTCATCAGCAAAGCGGAGATGCTCGACATTTCAATGTAACAGGTCAACTAGCCTTATTTTTCCCCAAAAGGGACAATGTTTTGCAATTTGAAACAAGCTAAAAAGGAATACCTCTTACAGGATTAAAGGTTGGTGATGGAATACTCTCAGGAGCAACTAAATTACTTCAGGTTCTGTCACGTGGCATTTAGCTTGGTTCCAGTTGGACTGCGGCAAATCTTCAAACAGGAATGGGATTTCCTTTACAAGACAACTCTACGCGGAGAGTGGAAAGACTCGCCACAAAATGGCCGTGATTTCTACAACAGGGAATCTAAAGCAAGTCGGAAGAGAAACGCTCGGTGCCTGGCAATAATCCAGAATGGTGACACGGCAGAGTGGGACTGCACCTGTTTGTTTTTTGCCATCCTGTACTCAGACAGCATTCGTAAAACCCTAAGTCCAGCTGTTTATAAAGATGTCGATGACATTCGTCAGGTGCGAAACGAGATCGCTCATATCACGGACGCTAAGGTTACAGATTCCGACTTCCAAACTTCTGTCGATAGAGTGTTGAGTGCTTTTACATCCCTTGGTCTTCCTATAGCCGAGATCCAAGAGATAAAGAAGCAGACGACCTTTCCAACGGAGGAATTGGAAAACATTAAGAAGCAAGCTCGTGATCTCCAAGCTGAGTTAGATCAGACAAAATCTAATTTACAGGCAAAGGAAACCAGACTTCAGAGTACAGAAGCTGATCTTGGTTCTGCAAAAGAGGAAAACAACGCTCTCACCCAGGAAATAAGTGCGAAATTTCACCCGTTTTGCATTCTTACATCACGCCCACCACATGAGATCATCAGGCGTTCGCAAGACATTGAAAGAATCACAAACAAAATGGAGGAACTTTACAGTGGTGCCAATGGAGCAGTTAGTACTGTGTATTTGTCAGGAAATCCGGGATGTGGTAAGAGTCAACTTGCCCGGGAAATCGGACAACAGTATTTTTCTGAACGAAAGGACGATGATGAAGATCTTGTTTTCGTTGCGACATTAAACACAGAAAGCGTTGAGACACTTGCTGACTCTTACTTCACTCTTGCAAGACATCTGGGGATCACAGAATACGCCTTGACAAGCTTAGAGCCTTTAAAAAGAGAGAAGCCTAAAGATGCAATTCAACAGCTTAAGTGCTTAATTTTACCGAAGGCTTGCAATTTTACAAAATGGTTGTTAATAGCAGACAACGTGATTGACTTACGCTTAGTCCGCGGCTTACTGCCTCGAAGTGGCAGTAAGGAATGGGGCCATGGTCAAGTATTGATTACCACTCAAGATAGCGCTACAATTCCACGAAATGCTCCTCACACTTACCACGAATCGTTAAGTAAAGGAATGAGGAGGGACGAGGCAATAGATCTGCTGGAAACAGTATCGCAAATGTCAGAGCAAGACCAAGCTGAGAACATCGCTGAACTTCTCGATTTTCAGCCACTGGCCTTGGCTGCTGCTGCTTATTACATGCAAACCGTTGTGAACAGTGGATCTTCACATTATAATTGGAGAGCATACCTGCAAGACATATCAACATACGGCCAACGAAATATGACTGAAGCTGTCCTTGCAGATGAGAGTTTAGCTTATGCTAAAACAACAATGGCCGCTATAGAGATGGCTATCCAGAGAGCTGTTGAAAATGACGAGGTCCTTCGTCACACATACTCTTTTCTCTCGCTGTGCGCTCACGACGATCTCCCGCTCGAAACTGTTTCTAAGTTCGTCAAAGTCCACGTAAAAGACCAGCCAGAGGAGTTAATAAAGGCAAAGATTGTACGGTCTTCTTTGCTTCTCGTTCACTCCGAGAAAGAAAATAAGCTACGTACTTACCTACGCCTGCATAAAATTGTGCATGAAGCTTTGAGACGAGGCGAAATGTTTAAGAATAACCTAAAATCACGGAGGAGGGATCACAGCATGGCAGAAGCGGTAAAGATTTTTAAGTCCCAACTTGAAGAAAGTGACGAGAATTATGAATTTCGTAAAAAACTAAGGCCCCACTGTCAATCTTTAATTAATCACATGACGTCAGGGTGTAGTTCAGATCCACGCAAGTTTCTCGAAAGGTTCACGCCCTTCGTAGAATTGGATGTAGTAACTGAATGGCTAGGTACTCTCGCCAGAGTCTGTGAACAAAGTTCCTATTTTTTCTTTGCAAAAACTGTGGTCGATTTAGCATGCAACCTACTGGAGAACATAGACGAATCTACTTCAGGTGCGTCAATTAAAGCAAGTATTTTCGGCAAAGGTGGCACGGTGTACTACCGCCTTGGAGAATACAATCAAGCCAAAGAACTGTACGGAAAAGCACTGTTGATCCGTAATCAAATCAACGGTGAAGATCATGCCAATGTAGCAACAATTTATAACAACTTGGCATTAGTATACGATAGCCTGGGAGAATACAATCAAGCCAAAGAACTCCACGAAAAAGCACTGATGATCCGCAAAAAGATTTTCGGTGAAGATCATGCCGATGTAGCAAATAGTTATAACAACTTGGCATTAGTATACGATAGCCTGGGAGAATACAATCAAGCCAAAGAACTCCACGAAAAAGAACTGATGATCATAAAAAAGATTTTCGATGAAGATAATGCCGATGTAGCAACAAGTTATGACAACTTGGCATCAGTGTACAATAGCCTGGGAGAATACAATCAAGCCAAAGAACTGCACGAAAAAGCACTGATGATCTTCAAAAAGATTTTCGGTGAAAGTCATGCCAATGTAGCAACAATTTATAACAACTTGGCATTAGTGTACAATACCTGGGAGAATACAATCAAGCCAAAGAACTGCACGAAAAAGCACTGATGATCCAAAAAAAGATTTTCGGTGAAGATCATGCCGATGTAGCAAATAGTTATAACAACTTGGCATCACTGTTCAATAGCCTAAGAGAATACAATCAAGCCAAAGAACTGCACGAAAAAGCACTGATGATCTTCAAAAAGATTTTCGGTGAAAGTCATGCCAATGTAGCAACAATTTATAACAACTTGGCATTAGTGTACAATAGCCTGGGAGAATACAATCAAGCCAAAGAACTGCACGAAAAAGCACTGATGATCCAAAAAAAGATTTTCGGTGAAGATCATGCCGATGTAGCAAATAGTTATAACAACTTGGCATCACTGTTCAATAGCCTAAGAGAATACAATCAAGCCAAAGAACTCCACGAAAAAGCACTGATGATCCGCAAAAAGATTTTCGGTGAAGATCATGCCGATGTAGCAACAAGTTATAACAACTTGGCATCAGTGTACAATAGCCTGGGAGAATACAATCAAGCCAAAGAACTGCAAGAAAAAGCACTGATGATTTGTAGAAAGATTTTCGGTGAAAATCATGCCTATGTAGCAAGAAGTTATAACAACTTGGCATCAGTGTTCAATAGCCTAAGAGAATACAATCAAGCCAAAGAACTGCACGAAAAAGCACTGATGATTTGTAGAAAGATTTTCGGTGAAGATCATGCCGATGTAGCAAATAGTTATAACAACTTGGCATCAGTGTTCAATAGCCTAAGAGAATACAATCAAGCCAAAGAACTCCACGAAAAAGCACTGATGATCCGCAAAAAGATTTTCGGTGAAGATCATGCCTATGTAGCAACAAGTTATAACAACTTGGCATCAGTGTACAATAGCCTGGGAGAATACAATCAAGCCAAAGAACTGCTCGAAAAAGCACTGATGATCCGTAGAAAGATTTTCGGTGAAAATCATGCCGATGTAGCAACAAGTTATAACAACTTGGCATCAGTGTTCAATAGCCTAAGAGAATACAATCAAGCCAAAGAACTCCACGAAAAAGCACTGATGATCCGCAAAAAGATTTTCGGTGAAGATCATGCCGATGTAGCAACAAGTTATAACAACTTGGCATCAGTGTACAATAGCCTGGGAGAATACAATCAAGCCAAAGAACTGCTCGAAAAAGCACTGATGATCCGTAGAAAGATTTTCGGTGAAAATCATGCCTATGTAGCAACAAGTTATAACAACTTGGCATCAGTGTTCAATAGCCTGGGAGAATACAATCAAGCCAAAGAACTGCACGAAAAAGCACTGATGATCCAAAAAAAGATTTTCGGTGAAGATCATGCCGATGTAGCAACAAATTATAACAACTTGGCATCAGTGTACAATAGCCTAGGAGAATACAATCAAGCCAAAGAACTGCACGAAAAAGTACTGATGATCCGCAAAAAGATTTTCGGTGAAGATCATGCCGATGTAGCAAATAGTTATAACAACTTGGCATCACTGTTCAATAGCCTAAGAGAATACAATCAAGCCAAAGAACTGCACGAAAAAGCACTGATGATCCGCAAAAAGATTTTCGGTGAAGATCATGCCGATGTAGCAACAAGTTATAACAACTTGGCATCAGTGTACAATAGCCTGGGAGAATACAATCAAGCCAAAGAACTGCAAGAAAAAGTACTGATGATTTGTAGAAAGATTTTCGGTGAAAATCATGCCTATGTAGCAACAAGTTATAACAACTTGGCATCAGTGTTCAATAGCCTAAGAGAATACAATCAAGCCAAAGAACTGCACGAAAAAGCACTGATGATCCGCAAAAAGATTTTCGGTGAAGATCATGCCGATGTAGCAAATAGTTATAACAACTTGGCATCAGTGTACCAGAGGCTGGGAGAATACAATCAAGCCAAAGAACACCACGAAAAAGCACTGATGATCCAAAAAAAGATTTTCGGTGAAAGTCATGCCAATGTAGCAACAATTTATAACAACTTGGCATCAGTGTACAATAGCCTGGGAGAACACAATCAAGCCAAAGAACTGCTCGAAAAAGCACTGATGATCCGTAGAAAGATTTTCGGTGAAAATCATGCCTATGTAGCAACAAGTTATAACAACTTGGCATCAGTGTTCAATAGCCTGGGAGAATACAATCAAGCCAAAGAACTGCACGAAAAAGCACTGATGATCCAAAAAAAGATTTTCGGTGAAGATCATGCCGATGTAGCAACAAGTTATAACAACTTGGCATCAGTGTACAATAGCCTGGGAGAACACAATCAAGCCAAAGAACTGCACGAAAAAGCACTGATGATCCGCAAAAAGATTTTCGGTGAAGATCATGCCGATGTAGCAACAAGTTATAACAACTTGGCATCAGTGTACAATAGCCTGGGAGAATACAATCAAGCCAAAGAACTGCAAGAAAAAGCACTGATGATTTGTAGAAAGATTTTCGGTGAAAATCATGCCTATGTAGCAACAAGTTATAACAACTTGGCATCAGTGTTCAATAGCCTAAGAGAATACAATCAAGCCAAAGAACTGCACGAAAAAGCACTGATGATCCGCAAAAAGATTTTCGGTGAAGATCATGCCGATGTAGCAAATAGTTATAACAACTTGGCATCAGTGTTCAATAGCCTAAGAGAATACAATCAAGCCAAAGAACTGCACGAAAAAGCACTGATGATTTGTAGAAAGATTTTCGGTGAAGATCATGCCGATGTAGCAACAATTTATAACAACTTGGCATCAGTGTACAATAGCCTGGGAGAACACAATCAAGCCAAAGAACTGCAAGAAAAAGCACTGATGATCCGTAGAAAGATTTTCGGTGAAAATCATGCCTATGTAGCAACAAGTTATAACAACTTGGCATCAGTGTTCAATACCCTAAGAGAATACAATCAAGCCAAAGAACTCCACGAAAAAGCACTGATGATCCGCAAAAAGATTTTCGGTGAAGATCATGCCGATGTAGCAACAAGTTATAACAACTTGGCATCAGTGTACAATAGCCTGGGAGAATACAATCAAGCCAAAGAACTGCAAGAAAAAGCACTGATGATTTGTAGAAAGATTTTCGGTGAAAATCATGCCTATGTAGCAACAAGTTATAACAACTTGGCATCAGTGTTCAATAGCCTAAGAGAATACAATCAAGCCAAAGAACTGCACGAAAAAGCACTGATGATCCGCAAAAAGATTTTCGGTGAAGATCATGCCGATGTAGCAAATAGTTATAACAACTTGGCATCAGTGTACCAGAGGCTGGGAGAATACAATCAAGCCAAAGAACACCACGAAAAAGCACTGATGATCCAAAAAAAGATTTTCGGTGAAAGTCATGCCAATGTAGCAACAAGTTATAACAACTTGGCATCAGTGTAGAATAGCCTGGGAGAATACAATCAAGCCAAAGAACTGCACGAAAAAGCACTGATGATCCGTAGAAAGATTTTGGGGGAAAATCATGCCTCTGTAGCAACAAGTTATAACAACTTGGCATCAGTGTTCAATAGCCTAAGAGAATACAATCAAGCCAAAGAACTCCAGGAAAAAGCACTGATGATCCGCAAAAAGATTTTCGGTGAAGATCATGCCGATGTAGCAAATAGTTATAACAACTTGGCATCAGTGTACAATAGCCTGGGAGAATACAATCAAGCCAAAGAACTGCAAGAAAAAGCACTGATGATCCAAAAAAAGATTTTCGGTGAAAGTCATGCCAATGTAGCAACAATTTATAACAACTTGGCATCAGTGTACAATAGCCTGGGAGAACACAATCAAGCCAAAGAACTCCACGAAAAAGCACTGATGATCCGTAGAAAGATTTTCGGTGAAAATCATGCCTATGTAGCAACAAGTTATAACAACTCGGCATCAGTGTTCAGTAGCCTAAGAGAATACAATCAAGCCAAAGAACTCCACGAAAAAGCACTGATGATCCGCAAAAAGATTTTCGGTGAAGATCATGCCGATGTAGCAACAACTTATAACAACTTGGCATCAGTGTACAATAGCCTGGGAGAATACAATCAAGCCAAAGAACTGCACGAAAAAGCACTGATGATCCGCAAAAAGATTTTCGGTGAAGATCATGCCGATGTAGCAACAAGTTATAACAACTTGGCATCAGTGTACAATAGCCTGGGAGAATACAATCAAGCCAAAGAACTGCACGAAAAAGCACTGATGATCCAAAAAAAGATTTTCGGTGAAAGTCATGCCAATGTAGCAGCAAGTTATAACAACTTGGCATCAGTGTACAATAGCCTGGGAGAATACAATCAAGCCAAAGAACTGCAAGAAAAAGCACTGATGATCATAAAAAAGATTTTCGGTGAAAGTCATGCCGATGTAGCAGCAAGTTATAACAACTTGGCATCAGTGTACCATAGGCTGGGAGAATACAATCAAGCCAAAGAACTGCACGAAAAAGCACTGATGATGCGTAGAAAGATTTTCGGTGAAAATCATGCCTATGTAGCAACAAGTTATAACAACTTGGCATTAGTGTACCATAGGCTGGGAGAATACAATCAAGCCAAAGAACTCCACGAAAAAGCACTGATGATCCGTAGAAAGATTTTCGGTGAAAATCATGCCTATGTAGCAACAAGTTATAACAACTTGGCATCAGTGTTCAATAGCCTAAGAGAATACAATCAAGCCAAAGAACTCCACAAAAAAGCACTGATAATCCGCAAAAAGATTTTCGATGAAGATCATGCCGATGTGGCAACAAGTTATAACAACTTGGCATCAGTGTACCATAGTCTGGGAGAATACAATCAAGCCAAAGAACTCCACGAAAAAGCACTGATGATACAAAAAAAGATTTTCGATGAAGATCATGCTTATGTAGCAACAAGTTATAACAACTTGGCATCAGTGTACCATAGTCTGGGAGAATACAATCAAGCCAAAGAACTGCACGAAAAAGCACTGATTGTCCGCAAAAAGATTTTCGATGAAGATCATGCCCATGTAGGAACAAGTTATAACAACTTGGCAACAGTGTACCATAGCCTAAGAGAAGACAATGAAGCCAAACAACTGCACTAAAAAGCAATGATGATCCAAAAAAAGATTTTCGGTGAAAGTCATGCCAATGTAGCAACAAGTTATAACAACTTGCCATCAGTGTACAATAGCCTGGGAGAATACAATCAAGCCAAAGAACTGCAAGAAAAAGCACTGATGATCAAAAAAAAAATTTTCGTGAAAGTTATGCCAATGTACCAACAAGTTATGACAACTTGGCATCAGTGTACGATAGCCTGGGAGAATACAATCAAGCCAAAGAACTCCACCAAAAAGCACTGATGATCCGCAGAAAGATTTTCGATGAAGATCAAGCCAATGTAGCAACAAGTTATAACAACTTGGCAACAGTGTACCATAGCCTAAGAGAATACAATCAAGCCAAAGAACTGCACGAAAAAGCACTGATGATCTTCAAAAAGATTTTCGGTGAAAATCATGCCAATGTAGCAACAAGTCATTACAACTTGGCATCAGTGTACGACAGCGTGGGGGAATACAATCAAGCCGAAGAACTGCTCGAAAAAGCACTGATGATCCTCAAAAAGATTTTCAGTGAAGATCATGCTGCTACAGCAACATGCTAGAACAATTTGGCATCCGTGTACAGTTTCCTGGAAGAAAACAATCAAATCAAACAATTCCAAGATAAAGCATTGTGATTCACAATAAGATTTTTGGTGAATATCCTGTCTATGTGGCTACAAGTTATTGAACACAACGTGGTATCAGTGTGCAACAGTTTGGGAGATTACAGCCACGTCAAAGAACTTTATGACAAAGCACTGATGTTATTTACAGAGCTTTGCTGTGAATATCATATCGATAGAGCAACAGGTTATAACGTGATTCGATGATGATTGCTGATCTTAGGTTAATGTAGCTACAGGTTATCACAACTTGGCATAGTGTACAATTTTCGGTGAAGATCATTGATTTCTATGTCGAAGGAGTTTCTAAAAACTTGGTATAAGTAAACAAACATCTACATGACGGGGTCGATGAAAATCATACACAACAATAGTAAATTTGAACATGTTTTAAGTCTGTGATAGCAAGAGAGAATAATGGCTAATTGATTTAATTAATTCCAGGGAGTCAGTCAGTCAGCGCCAGCTAGTCATTGATGTCAAACTTATAAAGATCACATGCCTGCCTTACGGAGTTGTCAAATCAGAAGCTGAAATCTGACTGTGTTTCTTTAGTAGGTCGAGTTGTGTCCCATTACGTGGCACATTCGCCCCTTGACCACACGTATACTCGGAAATAACTCCATGAAAAGGTAACTGAAGGGTTAGCAAACCCGTCAATTCGCGCGGGTGTCAACTCGCCTACTATACTGTCGACTATCAAAGGGCGTGAAGAAGTACCTTATCGTTCGCGACTCGCTCGCCTGTCACCTTCCACTCACGTAACTTCGAAATGGAGAGCTTGCTCCCAGGCTGTCATCTCATCTACCACTTTTCTCAACTTAACTCGACCACTACTGTCGTTTATGACAGCGAGTTAGTTGTATATTCTTTGTTTTAAACGGAGCTCCGCCAAAGGTTCAAGTCAGTATTTTAGTTTTTCTTTTTATAAATTTTTATGTGTTTTGGAGAAGCAAAGAAGTAGGTGGGTTTTCAGATTTTACGTTACCTCGAACCAGTGGCTAACCATGCCAAAGACACACATACAAATAAGATTGCAACCTTCTTGTGAGGTGTACATATTATTTCTTACCTTCTTTTTCAAATCTTCCGGTATTTTCAAAGAATTATTCTGCCCGAATTCTTGCATCAGGGAGTCAACAAGAGCGTAGTTCATATCAGAAGAAAGGAGCAACAGGCGCTCAAAATTATACGGAACCTATAAAAAACGACACACAGAGTTAAAATGGTCATCAATTTAGAAATTTAAGGCCGCCCTTGCGCGCATGCAGCCAAATAATGAGCTTGGTTATTGGCTGAAAAAAAATCTTGTGCCACGTTTTTAAACAATGAGATTAAACACTGAAGCTAATCGTGACTCGCTCACTTGTTGTTTTCCGCGTTTCCCATAATTTGCATTGATTGGTTTATTGGATGGTGTCTTTGTGTCTGCTGTTATGACGCATTTATACAGTTTTAGAGGCAATTTCAAACCGAAACAACGACGAAGGCTACGTCAACAAGAACGGCAAAAAGACAATAGGTTTAGATTGGTAAAACAACAACTTTGCACAAGCATCACGCTTTGCCGTCACTGCACGATTACGACGTGAAAATACCGCATTTCACGTTTTGCGGAAGATGTCAACACAAGACAATCACTTTCTTTTCCTTTTCCCGAACTTCAATACCGTCTTTAAGAATTCAAGTCCCGAAAAAAATTGCCAACATTTGACGAATTGAACGAAATGGAATAAGCGCGATAAAGTTTAAAGCAGCGCGACTTCACTTCGCCGCCGTTGTTGCTGAGGTCCCTAAACGTCCCTAATATCAAGCGATTTGTTGCCACAAAATTGCCGTTGTTTCGGGCCAGCACGTCTTTTGAGATATGTCCAAGTTTGCACGCAGATACAAAAATTGCAAAAAATTGGAGAAATCGAAATTCGAGTGTTAGAGGTGGTAGAAGGGATCCCACCAAAATCTGCCATTTCTCGAATTTTCATGCGATTTTTGATCACTTACCACGGATTTTTGGCGCAAACTTTCCCCCCGCCCCGCCAAAAAAAAAAACTACCAGGGTATACCGTATACGTATAAACATCAGATGCGAGCTACGGAAAAACTCTGCATTGGCCAAGAATTCACAATAAATACATCACCAACATAGTCGGCCGAAAAAAAAACGGAAATAAGACGCCTATTGAAAGGAGAACGGGGCCTTAGTATGGCCAGAGACTATTCTTACCCTGACCAACGGTCGGAAAAGAACTCTGAAAAGAAAAATATTCAAAAATTTTTCTTTAGGGAAGGAAGGGGGATAGGGGGCCTGGGTCCAAACCTCCCGCCTCCCGTACCTTGCACGCCTGGCTCCCACCCTTTTTTTCTTGGATTTTTCTTTCTTTAGCCCTTTTTTAAAAACGAAATATTAAGCATCGTTGCGTAATTCCCCCCCCCCCCCCCCTCGCTACTTCTCCCGCTTCCCATCCCTTTTAGAACCCCCACCTCACGCCTTTTTAGAGTTCTTTTTCGAATCTGGCCAGAGAGAGAAAAAAAATTGTTGGCCAAACTAAGGTTTGTTTGCATTGGCCAATTTTTCCCGTACTTTTTCCCCTGTTCCCCTCGGCTCCTACTTGCCAGTCCTACCCCACTATTCGCAAAGATAAAAGAGCAAACACCTTAGGGCGGAAAACTACCTGTCTGTCTCTCGCGCATCGCAAGGTGCTCATCCTCAGTGTAAGAACTTGTAACTTTCAAAACAGATGTAAAACAAAGTAAACAGAAGAGTGATAAAAGAAACAAATAAAGTATATCTTTTACAGGTCCTTACACTGAGGTAACCACTCATACATAAGGTCTCTGGCTCCCTAAGACTAAAAGACAAAATAATCATTACATTACTTGAATGTCCATAGCGGTAGACCAGGTTTGCTGGACCACTTCTGACATAGTGAAAACTCCAGTAGAGACTGCACGGTGAACAATGTCATTCTCATTGACAGCACACACAAGTTCCACAGGGAGACCCATTTTATGCACATACAGACCAGCTGTGGATAACAATGAAAAATCACAGAAATATTATGCGTTGATAGCTTCCCATGCAGACGATTTTCTGGAAGGGAACGTGTGTCAAAGCCCAAAGAACATCTGCGTGGGAGGCTAATGTGGGGTCTTTCTGCAGGTACCATCATTACAAAGAATCAAAGGAACTTACAAATCACAGATTTGTACAAAAATGCACACTTCCAGTGTAAGCTAACGGGACTTGACTTGATCCACCAGTTTCTCTACATCAATCAGTTCACTTGTCTTAAATTGATAGTTAATTCTTCCATAAAAACACAAAACACTTTATGTAAATCACCTATAATAACTTACTAATCTATACTCTGTCTTGGACGACCAAAAAGTATTAAAAAACAGTTTCCAGGCTGCTAGCTACATTCACAGTTGAAGAAATTTGAAGGACCTTTTCAGGAGTAGCATAGATATTGAAGGACTTTTCAAGAAAAAATGGAATTCAAGGACTTTTGAAGACTGCACAACCAAGATTCATAGACCTAATTTAATGGCCATTTAGTCTGTAACACAGAGTACAAAACCTCAGATCTTTAGAATTTGTGTTCAATAGAGTAAACAAGTGTGATGACACAAAAATTCAAATTTGGGATAGGGATGTAGCTAACGAAAAGTTAAGCAGGCTTTGTTATAAGTAAAGACATTTTTCTTTCTCAACCACACCTTCAAAATTACCCCATGTTTTTCTTTTCAAGATCAATTTAAACCGGTAATAAGGCTTTATTCAGCTGGCAGCTAGCTCTTTGCAACATCCATGAGTTACACTATTTGAAAAAAATATTTACCTGTACAATGTCCAAGGGCCCCTGTTGGTATAATAAACTTCACAGTATCCCCAACTTCTTGACAGACTTGAAAGTAAGCATAGAAAATATGCACAAGCTGTGCCATAATGCGACACCAGTTTATTGAATTAATTGACGATAGATTATTGGTCTCTGCATATTCATGATCAGAAAAACAATTTTTTATTGGTTTATCGAGATCATCTGATGTCCCCTCTGTGCTAAACACATGAACATTCAAATCAGTTACTGTTGTCATCTGTAGCTCTTGTATCTGATTGACACGTCCTTTAGGAAACAGCACAATGATGTCGATCCATTCTGATCTGCGTACACTTTCTATGGCTGCACTGCCAGTGTCTCCAGAAGTTCCCACTAGAACAATTGTGTTCTTCTTCTTTTTCTTCAGAAAAAAATCCATGAACATGCCAACACTGACGAGAGCATAGTCTTTAAATGCAAGAGTTTTGCCATGAAATAGTTCCAGTACATGAAAATTGTTGACTTTTGCTATGGAGAGAAGGTCTCTGTGTCCAAATTCTGAGAATGCTTGGTTGATCAAGTCTGCAAACAGTAACATGAGATAAATAGATAGCATACAGTGTAGCGATATCATAATAAGCTCTATAGGCATGTACATGCCGTGGATAGAAGTATGGGTCTAAGATGCTTATTCATTAAACCTCAGAAGAAAATCAATACAACATCAAGGAAAATGTGATATTATGAGAATTAATAAAATGAACACCCAAGGAAATATGCTTTGCTCTTTAACATTAGTTTTGGGATTTCATAAATAATTGTCACCACCTAGATTAGCTTTGTAGTTATTGTTGGTGTTCCATTACTGTGTGGTATTTTGAATTCTACACCCTGTATTTCTTATTTGCTCAACTTGCAGTACAAAAATAAATGGTGCTGTTGTTGTTAAGGATAAAAACTGTAACCACATGCACTTGCTCATGTGATTAGTTTAATAATTTATTTTGCACACCTCTGGGCTTATATACTTGTGCCTACTCTCAGAGGTAACCCAGCATGCAACAGTACTATCAGCATGCAAAGAAACACACGTCTGATAGCCTAAGGCCTGGTTCTCATATACCGCCGATGTACCTGCGACGTAGCCACTGGTACTACTGGGCTACTTCTCGGATGAATGAGAACATGCGCTGCCGGCAACTAGAGCCACCACAGAGCATTACCACCAGCATGCCTGCAAAGTTGAACTAGAGTCAACTTCGCAGGCATGCGGGTGGAAAAGACTGGAATGATAAATGTTGCCACTCACTTCTGTTCTCATATCAGAACAGTGCTGGCGGCATCATAGGTGCATTGGTACCATATGAGAACCAGGCTTAAGGCTAGCAGATTTTCCTATCAGGCTACTGAATTATGTTCTTAACATGGAATTCAAATCACAGAAGAACTGTAATCAATCCCGCTCATCCAAATAATTTTTCAGGCTTGTTACAATAGGGCCATTCACGCGAGGAAAAAACAGATGTGTCTTAAATCAGACGTGAACTGTACCATTTATACAAACATGTCTTATCTAAGATGAAAACAGCTCGTATAAATAGTTCGTGTCTTATTTCTGTTCTTGACTCGTTGTCATGTGAATGTTGCCCGTAGCAATGGCAATCCAAATTTGTCCAGGACTTTCTTTGCACCCTGACTATCACCCTGACTAAGTTACTATTATTAATATTATTATTTCAAAAGTAGGTTGAGTTTGATCGTCCGGGTTAACGTAGTCCTGAATAGGACTGTTGTCGTTGACAGTGACTGACGTTTCGACAACCTGTGCGGTAGTCATCTTCAGAGTCAAAGTGAGTTGTATCACGTCAGTAGATGGTATTATATACTCTGGTTATTGATCTGATTGGTCAATAAAGTCAAGATGTTATTGGTCGTCTGTCAGTGAAGCCGCGATGTCATTGGCTATGAAGACTCGTAATCAGTAATTGGCGCGTTTCGATCCGTCTATTGTCACAGTTAAGCAGTCGTCTATTGTTAGTCAAATTGTCAGTTCTCCAGTCGATCTCTCGTAGTTAGTTTCGCTTCATCCCGTCAATAAGTCGTTTGTACGGCGCTGGTAACTGTTGGCTACGATTCAGTGGCGTCTGTTCTAAGTTAGTCACTAACTTAGAACAGACGCCACTGAATCGTAGCCAACAGTTACCAGCGCCGTACAAACGACTTATTGACGGGATGAAGCGAAACTAACTACGAGAGATCGACTGGAGAACTGACAATTTGACTAACAATAGACGACTGCTTAACTGTGACAATAGACGGATCGAAACGCGCCAATTACTGATTACGAGTCTTCATAGCCAATGACATCGCGGCTTCACTGACAGACGACCAATAACATCTTGACTTTATTGACCAATCAGATCAATAACCAGAGTATATAATACCATCTACTGACGTGATACAACTCACTTTGACTCTGAAGATGACTACCGCACAGGTTGTCGAAACGTCAGTCACTGTCAACGACAACAGTCCTATTCAGGACTACGTTAACCCGGACGATCAAACTCAACCTACTTTTGAAATGACTCCTGGGTTCAAACCTTCACAATATTATTATTATTATTATTATCTCTATTATCACAGTCTTTGCTGGTGTTCTTTTTGTGCATCAGCCAAGCACAAACCATGCACCTAGAGCGTCAGTCACACAAGTCAATCATTCTGTTCATACATTGAGAACCTTTCTGAGGATTCGTGCAGATCCCAGCATGCAGATCTTTTGAATCTCTGTCATAGTAGCTCTCTCTGATACTTTCTTGATGTTTTCTACCATACCCTTCTTCACTGTACCAAGTGCACCAACAACCACAGGGATCATTATTATTATTATTATTATTATTACTATCCTACGAGTACATTAGGACTCAAATCTAAGTCGTAAGAGCTTGATAGCCTGAGACAACAGCTTTTCAACACAATTAATGATTTCCCAAAGAAATGATGTCTGAGTAACGAGTGCAGAAACTCCACACTGATGACCACCTTTAACCAGATCAGGGTAGCCCTTCTACTTTGTCTGAAAATTTCCCTCATCCGATCGAAAGCACAACCCAGATCTGGGTAGTGACCGGTCATCAGTATGAAATTTGTGCGCTCATTCCTCAGACATCATTTCACGAGGAAAACAGTGAAGGCGTTGCAAAATATTGGCTGTTTTCTCAGGCAACAGACAACAGACACCTTAAGGGTAGCCATTTTGTGCCTTTTTTCCATTCTTGGTTTGGATCAGTTCAAGATTTCCTTAGAGGAACTGTCCACCTACCCGTCCCCTATCACAACATTTTGCCCTTAGAGAGAACTTTAGCGTCAACATTCTGTTAGGGGAGGGGTAGGTCAGGCAGTTTCTCAGAATCTCATAATGATCAGATTTTCCTCAACAAATAAGCTTACCATTTAAGTCTTCAGTACTGATTTCCTCAGGAGGAATAAACAGAGACATCACCTCCTTAGTTAGCTCCAAATATGAATGTCCTTTCCACTTCTCAAGGGTGGCCCTATCAACAACTGGAATACTCTCTGGCATAAACAATCCACCATCGCTGGCATAACCACTGAAAAGCACATCTTCAAATGATGCAGCTTCTACCTTTCCTCGTGTGCTTCGGTACTTCATCACTTCCTTAAAGACACACATAATAAAAAGGCTAGATTAAGGAATACCTGGCCACTTAACATCTACAATACCGCTCAAAAGTAAGTTGACAGTCTCGACTTGTGACTCAAAACTAGATTCTCGTATCTCAAAATGTGGATGCAAAGAAAGTCACTTTTACAGCCTGCCATTCAGGCAAGCTGTAGCTAGCATGTACCAACCCACAAGTCATTTCAACTAGCCCCAAACCTTTTTTGATTAGCAGGATTGATTACGATCCTTCTGTAATTCGAATTTCCCCAAAGAAAGAGCACTTGCCCATCGCGCAAGTTGGGGACAAAAATCACTAGCCCGATAGCAAAGTCCACTAGCCCCAGGCTATTGGACACGACTTTCTTTGCACACTGATGAACAAATCTAGTGCTTGCCATGTATGTGTCATGTGTAAGATTTTTAGGTGAAAAAAAAAGGACCAACGGAAGGTTTTTTATCTTGAATTTCGGATAATCGAGTCGTTGTATTTTTATGCAAATTCTATCTTATTTTTATTTTAGGTGCATAAAAACGTGCTGCAGGTAATGGTATGTAAGCTCAATTACATTTGTCGCGGTTGCGTAGATAAATTGAGAAATATGATCTTGAAGTTTATCAAAGCTGCCGTGAATCTTTTTTGCCAACTGTAATTTATTTTTGCGAGCAAAAAAATGTATAACAAAATTCGAAGGCAAAATTAAAGCTGAAAAAAGGACATGAGAAGCCTCTGAGTGTACCTACTTATAGTGCAGCAGAAAATGCTAACATGCAATGTAAGGAAAATTGCATATGTCACGTGTAATTTGAAACCTCTTGCTACAACATGCAATTTGCAACTTTATAATTCATACAACAGCGATGTAATATTTCTAAAAGCAAAAGTCATAATTACTAAAGGTTTCCCCTAGACTTAAATAAGGAAACAAAGATTATTCTTCTTGTTGAGAACTATTTCATTTGTGGTCATGCACTTTTACACAAGAAACTTGGAACTGTGCCATATCACAAGACAATTGTGCTTGTTTGTTCACTTTTTATCAATCGGTGGTAATTTTTAGACAGGGCCCAACAACCAAAGTTTACTTTTTATTTCAAAAGCGCAGTACAAGCAGGGAATTTCGTCAGCTGTTGAACTCATCCTTTGTGCGCAGATATGTTTCAAAAGTGCAAATTTTGTTTTATCACGGGAGTAGCAAGGATTGCAAAAGCCATTTGTTGCAGTCTGCAGTAACAGAGTGTGGTCTGGTTGACGAATTTGTTCCTCAAGAGATCAGTCAAGTGACAAGCTCATTATATTTCTTGACTCGACTATCAATTCTCAAAACTCAAGAATCGATTCTTGTGACTCAAGACTCGATTCGCCAAAGTTTCGAGAATCAAGAATTGAGTCTCAAGTTACAAAGATCGAGGTGCGAGTGACTGTCACCTTACTTTTGAGTGGCAGAGTAACTACTCTTGCAGTCCCACAGTCGTCCGATTTGCATAATAAATTCTGACATTGACTGAGAGACTGCAGGAACACTAGTATCCCTCATTCTATAGGCCTGTAGCACTAGTTGTAGAAGCACTTCACCCTTAAAGTCCCAATAGTGTCCAAGATCAATTTTCTCCTTACAATTACCCATACACTGTAAAGAGATAAGTTATGAGAATCAATAAAATGATCACCAAACAGAAAATTCTTTGATCTTTGAACAAATTCTCCCAACTAATTTTTTAAGGAATTGTATGGAGATCAGTTTGGAGAATTTGTATGTGGATACTGGGGCTTAAAGGGTTAATATTCACATTTCAGTGACTGCAGGAGTGCAGGACTGCGGGCTGGTGCACCATATACCAAGTGAATAGCAAGTCAATAATACAATAAACTTCACACAATAGGACAACACATAGTACATATACAGACAAACTTCCATGTGCAACCACCTCTTGTAAGCAAACACCTCCAATAAGCGACCTTCAAACCAACCGACCAAAATTTTTCCAGTCAAAGCCTTACAGTTGGAACCTCTAGTAAAGTAAAACAACCACCTCCGGTAAGCGACAGTGACCACTTTTTGTGCCTGACAGTTAAGGATTTTCCATTGTTTTTAACCTCTTGTATCCAACCACTAACTGATCTCTATTTTGGCTGTGTGCACTATGTTACTTAAAATATACGAAGAACTTTAGTGACAACATAGAGCTACACATATCCTAACTTGGACATTGCATGCAATAAAATGATCTTCCATAAAGTAGATGTGCCTGGACCACTTCTCGGAAGAGCCCCCCTGTGTTCAATTCTTGTAGACGACCACCTCCCGTAAGCAACCACTCAATCTTTGCATTTTGGGTGGTTGCTTACAGGAGATTCGACTGTATTGACTTGGTATTTCGAGCATCACACGGACTGCAGGAGCAGTTTCTCAAGAAAAATTACAGTGAAACCTCTATTAAGCAGACACCTTCAGGACCTTCCCAAGTGTCTGCTTAAAAGAGGGTGTCTGCTTGATAGATCGAGGTTTGTAAACATTGTGCAATGTTTGTTAACGATTAACAATCAACGGTTACTCTTTACGGTGATAAAGTTCCATGTTGTTAAGGAAGATCTCCAGAGTTCAAGTTCATTACCATTGATTACCAACCGGATATCGGTCTAATCTACTGTTTATTGACAGCTAAATGTATTGATTTATCTTTATCAATCGACTACAGTATGTATTTCAAGGACGTAATCCAATACTACTGTTGCAAAGTCAGTCCGGTGTTTTTAACAATAAAAATTGGCCAAATTTATTTTATTTACCTTAGTGTCCGCGGAAGGGGTTCGTTCTTGACTAACGGGAAATATACGGCGTTAATTTCGGGACCCAGCATAGTGTCCGCTTAATCGAGGCTGTCCGCTTAATAGAGGTTTCACTGTATTCTGAATAAAACCTACTGTACTTTAGACGAAAATGTCAATCAAATATAATGCTAGTGTCACATAAACACACCAGTCTAATACAAAATGGCTCCTTTAGCCAAAGAATATCTGCTATCAAAGAAAAAGGGATCATTCTTACCGGCCTCAGATAAGTTAAAAGACTTTAAGCCACTTGCCAAGCGCCAACAACAAAAAGTCCAACATCAATGAACCGCCATCTTGAATGTGGGGGACCTGGAAACGAAATGTTCGTTCCCAGGAATTTCAGAATCTCCTCTTTTTGAGTGACGCATGACAACCGGAAGTCATAGTGTGGCCTTTCTCTCTGCTCTCTGAACAGGCCTTTCAATGTGTAGAAGCGACAGGCGAAATAGCCCCAAAAACTGGCGACAATCCTCTAGGAAGCACCGACCATCGACAGAAAAGGAGGAAAGAATTGTAAAAGCGAAGATAAGTAGTGAAAGCGACATCTGTTCGCCATGGAATTTTGTCGGGAGCGAAATTATAAACTTTCATCCGTTACTTTGGAACGTTTCCTAACTATGGTATTGTTCAAGAACAGTTGCCTTAAAAGACCGTGGTACAATCATCATAATCATCATCATCATTATTATTTTTATTATTATTGGCAAGAAACAACATTGTGGCGAATTAAAGGATTGTTAACCTTCAAATCTGACTCGCGAAATAGTTCGCGGCTTAATTAAAATGAACGAAAGAACGAAAAAATGCTTGGGTGAATGCTTTCAACCAAGCCATCATCGACCATTCAAAAAAAATTAAGAAATTATTCATTTACGAACCACAACACAATGCCGCTTTTGTCTGGAAAACACGTTTCGGATGATTCAGCATTTATCATCAGTTCAAGGAACTTTTAACTGACATGTTGACTAAACAAAGTTGATAACAAACAGTGCGCATGGAGAGGAAGTATGACGTCACGTCACCATGGTAGCATTATTTCTGGATGACACCAAAACCAATGACGACGGCGAAGGATGGAGAATGGCAAAAAAGTAATAGGTTTTTTATTAGACAAAACAACAAATTTGCACGTGCATCACGCTATTTTGTACATTTCTTTTTCGTCGTTGCACCCCTGCGACATGAAACTTCCTAATTTCACACGCCCGCTTTATGGAGTAGGTGAACTGTGAACACAACACAAAAGTTGTCTTTTTCCACTTCTAAACTTAGATACGGTCCTTTCAGATTCAACCCGAGGAAATTTCGCCAACATTTGCCAAATTAAATGAAATTGAATAAGATCGACGAAGTTTGAAGCGGTGCCGGCCTTCACTTTTTAAGTGACGTTTTCGGTTTGTTGTCATCCAAAAATTTTTGCTACCATGACAACGTGGCGTAACGACTTCTCCTCTCTGTTAACACAGTGTAGTGCAAATTTTACCTTTCGTTTTACTGCTTCGAAATTTCGTTAAAGTACAGAAATAACATTTCGGCTCTTCATGGTTCCTGTTTTTGGTACTCCTTATAAATTTACCCACACAAGAATGCTTGCTGGAGACTCATGCATAAGGAATGATAATTTAGAGTTTTCCCAAAACTTCCTTTTTCATGCAAGCTAGAGACCCAAGGCTTGCAGAAAAAAATGTTTGTTATCATACCACAGCCAACTAATGACGCTAATGACTATCAGTTTCTTTCTGAAAATGTAGAGTGTTTTCACTGTAACTTATCGACTAGAGCAGAGTTCAATTTATTTGTTTCTTTTGCTATAAAATTACACAACGTTAGTAAACACATTGGTACCCCGAGGTATCACTTTGCAGTAACATATTTTGTCCTGCTATGAAATTGTTAGTATAACTTTCCCTATGCGAAAGTTCCTGAGTCAATAAAACATCTGCGTAATTAATTGTCAGGGGCTTGCTGAATCTAGAATTGCACTTTGTTTTCTCGGTTAGTTCATTCCAATAAACAGAAAAGGGATAAAACATTTACACAACCAAGACACATGACGTTTTAGTTTGGAAAACATACATGTTTCGAATAATTATTGAGCATCTATCAGATCTAGTCAGTTTAAGGAGCTTCTCAAAACATTGACTATATTTATTGAGTAAAGTTGATACCAAACAGTGCTAATTACAGTGCCGTTTTCCGCTTCTATTTTACTGCTTCGAAATTTCGGTAAAATAAAGAAATATATAGAATTTCGGCTCCTCATGGTTCCTATTCAGTTTAACCTCTTTATTCTTCGCGCAAAATAAGTGAACATCCGGTTGTTCATGACTACCAAATTTTCCAGCTGGTTTGAGACCCACTCTTAATTTAGAGTTTCCCCAAAGCTTCCTTTTTCATACAAGCGGAAGAGCCAATTTATCTGTCAAAAATTGAGAAGGTTTATCATAACCGCCATAGGGTTCATTAGGGTTCCAAAGCAGCTGATGAAATTGTTCATACAACTTTCCCAACATGCAGATGTTCGCGAGCCAATAGAATCCCTGCGTAGCAGGCTACGTTTTTAAATAATTACCAGACCATGAAAGTGGCTTGCACTCTACAATTGCAGTTTCTTTGTCAAGCTAATGCTGAGATTTATATCGCTTTTAGCAATTTGCCGGCGAAGCTTTTTATTTGCTAAACCGTTTTGTTTAATCTAGCATAAGAGATTATCCCTGGAAATTACCCTTATTGAAGAGGGAGAACTTCAGATCAATCTACAAGGTAAGATCAGAGGAGATCGATAATTTTTTCCGGGAGGGACGCTTCCTGCTTTCCTGTTATTAGTACTTAGCGCATTGAAAGCAACAAAACTTACAATTGGTGAGATTAAGGTTCTCAGTTTCGCAGTTTAACAGTCATTTTCAGTTTATCTTTACTTCGGCTAGAAATTATAACGGTTTTGCGGATTAACTGTCCTCGAGATCGTGGGCTGTTTTTTCCCTTATTGAAATGTTCTGTTTTTGATTTTTGTATTTAAAAGAGTGGGATTCCAAATTTGCTCCTTCATCTTTAGTTTTCTTGAGTTTGTCCATCCGTAAAAAATAGGTGCTCGAGAACCGCATTTGACTGCTGCTAAAGAGCAAATTAAAATGCAAATGATAGAATGGTGCTTCATATGCAGTATCCTTCAGGATGTCGTTATTCGTCCAGCCCCATACATGAGGGTGGTAAAGGGTATTTTCGCGAATCGTGATCGGCCCTTTTTTTCCCGTGAAATGTGAAATGGCTAATTTTTTTAACCGTTTTAGTTTCCGTGAATCGTGAATCGTGAATCTATTATGCATCGGAAACTCATAATATTCAGGAGCACTTAACGAGAATACAGTTCAAAACCACTTAAACATATAGCATTGTTAAACGTAGATTTAAACGGTAGTTATAGGCATATTTCTATCCCCTAAAAATTTTTCATCTGTTCGGATTTCCTAGCTGAAAGTCTAGTGATCCGAAAATTATAGGGATCAAAACTTACCTTTTCGAAAATTTCAGCCAGCAAAAAAGGCTCCCCAAAATTCTAGGTGACCTTTTTAGGGCAAAACTCCGTTTAAAATGGGCAATTATACCATTTTTTAGATGTTCGAATATCCTAGGAGAGACAGGCAAGCAAGAAATTTTGCAAAAAGTGTTCCGAAAATTCTAGATCTCAAATCGTCTTCCCAACAGAATTTTCAGAAAATTGACGTTGGGTGCCCCTGACTATTTAACATTAACAGTTCTTAAGTCGCAGGCTTTCAGGAATATGTACATGTGACCCTATTTGAGAAACTCGGGCTTAATGAAATTTGCCTTGAAATGCATTTTCAACGCATTTGACTGCTTTAATGATTTTCAATGATTCGTTACCTATTTGCAACATTTCTCATGAACGCGTGCAACTTTGTCAAATGGTTAAGGGTCTCTTCATCTGCTGAGCCAGGTTTCCAAGATCTCGCCTTACTTCTGAAGCCCTTGTAAAATTTGGGATGTGTTCATATGAGAGGGCGGGCTGGTTCGGTTCCCGAGATCTCGGTTTTTCCAATCGGGATCTCGGTAAGTTGGCTGGAAAATTTTGCCATACTGTATGGGTGTGCTCGAGCAACTAGCTCGCTACACGATGAGGTACCAGGAATCTGAATTACATGTTGCTTTTTTTCTTCTTCGACTTCTGCTAACAATCTTAATCTTCTTACTCCTCTAACTCTTCCACTTTTCACTAATTTTCTTCTACCAACTTCTCCTCATTCTACTAGCTAACGCAGCGAATTAAATAGCCCAATAGACTTGTTTTTCCAAGAATTGGGAATCAGGTTAAAACCGCCAGAAATGGTAATTTTCTGTGCTTTACATGAAAAACAACACATAAATAAACACTTTGCATGATTTTAGCCACAAGATTTACTTTTATTGTTGAAAGAAGTCGAAAAAACAGGTAATTTCACCCCAAATTGGCTTGACCACCTGCTAGTTATGACGTCATATCTCGTAATCAATTGACCATCACTAAACTCTGCACAAGGGATGAACGAACAGGTACTGAAAATGTCAGGTGAACGTGCTGATGTTTTATCCTCTAGGAAAAAACTCAGAAAAACCTTATGGGGGGTGGCAACCACCCCCCCCCCCCCCCCCCTTTGTACGTCCGAGGTTAAAAATAACTTTCAAACTACTTCACAACAATATGAACACTTCTGCCCGGTTGCTGTGTTTTCAACTGTTTCTGAACATTCTCGGGCTGTCTCAACATATTTCTCGAAGACAGGGCCTGTCGAGTGAAACTAGATCAGTGTCTTTGCCACTATCTTCTGTTAGTACATTTTTTGCGTGTTTTTTGGGTTGTATTGGTAAAAACGAATGTTTTTTTAATGGTAGCAGAATTCACTCTGTTAGCAACTTAATAGCAAAGGCGAGAAGAAACACGACACGTCCACTTGAGTAAATATTTAGTTAATTTCAAATCGACTAGTAAAAATTTGACCTTATATGGTAATTCCATTACGGCGTTTGCGTTCTCTGAACTTGGCAAGAAGATTCCTGCCAGTTGAATCAAGTTCAAATTAACGTTCATGTTCATTTATTCACACTTATTCAATTACAATACAACAACAATAAGAAAAAATAGAAGTAAAAAACAGAGCTAACTATACATTGAATTAAACATAACAAAGGAAACAGTGTGTAGCAGCCAAAGGAGCCAAGTTTTCGAGTTGGCTACTACCACAAAGCGGTTACAAGTGGGTGGAGGTTATACAGTACTTATAAAAAAACTATTTAAATTACATAATTTAATAAATAGAGCTAAATGACAGAGTTAAACTCATGCTCTGAGTTAAATTCGGTACGGATAAACTCTTAAATTCTGTACGGTTAAACTCTCCACCAGCCATCTTGGCCGACTTGAATCACAACTGCAAAAGTGAAAACTTTGCCTGTTGCAATCCTGCCTAGTAGGCGCCAATTTTTTTTTTTTTTTTTTTTTTCATCCTACGAGCAGAGGTTTCTCTTCAGTTCTGCGTGGCTTTAAGCGTTTACGAAGTCGTTCGCGTCGCTTGTCAGTCGTGTAGCTGCTATATTTTATATCATCAGGCGCATGCTCAATGAAACCACAAGCGGTTCGCTGCAGTGGTTTCTCCTGGAACTTATAAAATAAACCAGCTACGCGACTGACAAGCGACGCGAATGACATCGTAAAAGCTAAAAGCCATGCAAGAGAGAAACCTCTTCTCGCAGGTTTTTTTTTCTTTAGGGCGAAGGGAGAAATTTCGAGGACGCCCGCACGCCAAATAAATTAACCGTGAGGACCATTCAAGGGCTGGTTACCCTGTGAGGTGACTCACTCCGTTATAAATCATGGTACATTTGACTGGCAAGTAACGAAAGCCCAACAAAAGAATAAACGGACGGGCAATGTGCAAAATTAAATCATTATTCTCTTAAAACATTGATATTACGTCTAGGTAAACTCTGGCCGGCAAGGTGTACAAAATGGCCGTGATCACACGGCTTCTCTTCTTGATCTCAATGCTTGACCTGGTTCATAAAGCAGTGACTATAGACCAATGTAATGGACCACGCCAGTTACCCGTGCGGAACAAGATGCTCAAGGGACACACCTATGAAACGCGATGGGTGCGATCCGGTTTTGCAGAGTGCGTGTTTGTGTGCAGGGGAGAGATAGTTTGCCAAAGCTTCAATTTTGTGGTTACCGAAAGCAAGTGTGAGTTCAATAATCGCACAAAGGAAGCCTGCAGCCCCAAAGATTTTGTTTCCGATCTTAATCGACTTTATGTCAAACTTGATGTCAATAGAGGTAAACATATTTGCCATGTTTTCTTTCAATTCATTTGTTAGTGTCCTAGCCTTAGTCTGTGTACAGCCACAGGCTACTAGTGAGCTAACCGTGGAGTTTGCAAGCAAATTATAAAATTATAAGCTTAAAGCAAAGAGTTTTTGAAAATTTAGTGATGTTGAGTAAAAAATCTACACTCTCCACTTACATTCTTACATTTGGCGTTTTAATCTAAGTAATGATAACATAATTTCTGCCGCAGTGCCAGGTCTGAAAACGGATGTGGAAAATAGCCTTTTTGATCCGAAATAGGGTCAGGGTTTGGAGAACCGGGCGACACACCTCGACCAAGAATTCCCAGAAGTACCCACCGGGACTCTTCAGCAATTGCTTTTTCCAAGATGAAACTTGTTTGCAGTTCATCTGCTACCCGGGGGACACTCCCTTATTAGGCCTATACGGGTATGTGCTGCTGAACAGGGTATGGTTTTCAAGGTCTTGAGTCTTAAGCAAGGTATACAATTTCACCATTAAGGGTGTCTTTTTGGACTGGAAGCCTTTCAAAGAGTGTAAAGACTTGCGATGAGCGGTCTACATTTGCAATACCAATAATTTAATTTCCAAAGTATCCATTTCCACGATCTTAGTTTGAAAAATTACTTAATATGGTATGCAAAACAAAACAAGTCAGGGTCAGAAAGTAGTGTCCCCTGTCTTAAACAGGGTAGCGAAATGAGTAATTTTTGTCTTAAATAGTGTCGGGGTTTGAAGGCCTCGGCGGCACAGCTTTACCCAGGCTTCCCTTGAGCGCCACCCCCCCCCCCCCCCCCCCCCACCCGATCTTTCTCGGACTGAAAAGTGAGAGATACTTTACATATCTGCAGCTTTTTGCTCGGTTTCATTAACAAACCATAGCATAATGTATATTTCCAACGCAGTTCCTCTTGGCTCTGTTCCCGAGCTGCCGGCTACCTCTTGCCACGAAATAAATGCAAACGAAGGGAAAAGAATGGAGGACGGCACATACTGGATGTTGTTATCTAGAAAGATTGTTCGTGCTTTCTGTAACATGACCTCACAGCCGGAAGGTATATTCCGCGGTAGTTCTGTTCGAGCTGAGTTGATCAAAGGAATTATTGGATGAGGCTGAATAATATGATATGAAGAATTATGCAGATCAGCGTCGGTGGATAACGCCATTCAAGAACTGCATAACCTGCGTGGCCGGCGTTAAAAGGGGAAGGAGAAGCGGGAATTTGGGCGCGCGAGGAAGAAAGGAAAGGACTCCCTCGCGCGTGGTCTCGCGCCCTTATTCCTTACCCCTTCCCTTTCGAACCCCTGCCACGCAGGCTAAGAACTGCATTATTCTTAATATCACACGAAAGTCGAATACAATAATTGTTTTATGATTAATTTAAATGAAAGCCAGTTTCATATTTCCTCCTAAAAAGCATGCTTACTTTGACCTATGTAAAGTTCCGCTATTCATAACATTTGCCTGTTCATCGCCAGTTTTACTATTTAAACGGATGTTTAGACCCGGGGGTACTCCCTATAATGACCTATACAGGGACGCTCCGCCCGAAAGGGATACCTTTTTCATGCTTCAGGTATATGAAAGGGTAGGGATTTTACTTGTTGAAGTATACGAAAGGGTAGGGATATTAGTCATTTGGGTCTGTGAAAGGGCCCAAAAGGGCTAACAGATTAATTTTATGGTTTTATGAAGTGGAGAAAAGTTCTAAACAAGGTATGTGAAAAGGGTACCATTTGTCAATAGAAGGTATACGAAAGGGGCGCCTTTTCCGTAAAAAATGGTATATAAAAGGGTAAGGGGTTGGACCACGGGGCAGAGTCTCCTCGTATACACATTTTTTGAGTACCCCCCCCCCCCCCGGGTGTTTAGTCTACCAGATGTTCTTCAACTATTAAATAGCAGTTGTCATCCATCGAGAGTTTTTTTTTGCCACTCTGGCTATGTTTTCAAGCCGTAGTTCGACTATTTCTTCTTCGCATTACGGGTGAAACCTTATTTGTTGAAGTCATCGTTGTTGATCTGTTTAGATATTGATGAATGCAGTGCTGATCCACCTATCTGTACCAACGGTAGATGCAATAACACTCTTGGCTCCTATCACTGCTTCTGTTATCAGGGTTTCACAGGAAATGGGAAAACTTGCAGCGGTAAGAAGTTTTTTTTCATAGATACGTCATTTCTACTGATGCTAGAAATTAATCACCATCATTATCATCATCATCATCATTGTTGTTGTCGTCGTCATTATTATCATAGATCAAAATTACTATAATCAATCATCATTATCAATCATCATCATTATCATCACCATCAAAACCACCATCAACATAATCAGCATCTTCGAATATCATCATCATCATCATCGTTGTTGTCGACATCATTATTATCATCGATCAGAATTACCATAATCAATCATCATTATCAATCATTATCATTATCATCACCATCACCAACACAACCACCATCAACGTAATCAGCATCTTCAAATATCATCATCATCGTCATCACTGACATCATCATCACCAACATCATGATCACCATCACCATTACCATCAACATTACCATCATTATCATCATCATATACATTCCCCAAAAGTAATGATAGCCACATTTCAGGTTAAAACACCGTAGTTTTCAATTGCATTTTTGTCCTTAGTATTGTCAGGCCGCTTTTGACATGAGGAAACTTTCAAAGTCTGATTTTAAGTGACGCGACACGAGGAAACATCTCTTTTTCAAAAACGCTGTGTTCCGCACGTTTTTGCTTTTTGTTCCTTTAATTGCTCTAGGAACAACCTAGGAACGTACAATAAAGGAACTTTATTTGCACAATAGGAACAAAGGTCGGCAAATTTCGGAACAATCTGGTCCGTAAGCAGCAAATTGGAACACAAAGTTCCTTTTGATTTTAGTCAAAAGGAACAACTGGTTCCTCTTTGATCCTTTCAGGAACAAAGGTTCCTCTTTCAACAGTTCCGATTTCCCTTCATGTTCCTTTCGAAGTGATTGGGGAACAAATGTTCCCAATCTAATTTCTCGCTCTACACAGTAAGGAACAAATTGTTCCTATTTACTGGCATATCCACTGCTGTTCTGAACGCCTTGTTCCCTTTCGGTTCAAATTGCTCCTATTCATGGCCAACAGGAACGGAATTGTTCCTAATCGAGGTGGTTTTTTGTTCCTCGAGATGAGCGTTATGTTCCGCGTATAAATGGGAACAGGTTCCAAATTAGTGATGAAGGAACTAGCGTTCCATTTTGCGCAAAGTGTAAAACGGAATAGGGAACAAGAGTTCCTATTTATCGTAGGCTATCTGAAACTACTGTCCATCACCTCCGCCATACAAATGTATCAAAACATATATCCTTCAACAATCAAGTAAAGTATCAGATAGGAACAAATGTCGGCAAATTTCGGAACAATCTGGTCCGTTAGCAGCAAATTGGAACACAAAGTTCCTTTTGCTTTTAGTCAAAAGGAACAACTTGTTCCTCTTTGATCAATTCAGGAACAAAAGGTCCTCTTTCAACAGTTCCGGTTTCCCTTCATGTTCCTTTCGAAGTGATTGGGGAACAAATGTTCCCAATCTAATTTCTCGCTCTACACAGTAAGGAACAAATTGTTCCTGTTTACTAGCATTTCCACTGCTGTTCTGAACGCCTCGTTCCCTTTCGGTTCAAATTGTTCCTAATCGAGGTGGGTTTTTGTTCCTCGAGATGAGTGTTATGTTCCGCGTATAAATGGGAACAGGTTCCGAATTAGTGATAAAGGAAGTAGCGTTCCATTTTGCGCAAAGTGTAAAAAGGAATAGGGAACAATAGTTCCTATTTATCGTAGGCTATCTGAAACTACTGTCCATCACCTCCGCCATACCAATTTATCAAAAGATATATCCTTCAACAATCAAGTTAAGTACGAGACTTGCCCGCTCAAGTTCAGGCTTGTGTCTTTGTTTCTTTTGATTAATTGTGTACCAAATACGGACAAGAAAACAATGGGACAAGGGGCAAGAATGACCAAGTGTGGGCAGAGATGAGCTAACAAATATCTCATTGGCGAATAGGACGATCTCTTGGGGACCCTTTTGCTAGTATAAGTGCGTGCATACTTTAGAAAGATATCGATTTCAAGCTAATGCTTAAGATGAACAAACGAGGCAAGGATGTCAACTGGTCAAAGTTAGCAAATGCATCGCCTAAACCAAACAGACTTCACTTAGAAGAAGATGACTGTGACGGTCTTTTTCACTGCCCAGTGCAAATTTGTTACCACGATGGATTCACTACGCAAAGAGGCTGTAGAAAATACGTAAAGAACAAACACAGTTGGTACTATTACTTCGACGAGAAGCCAGACAGTGCTCAAATCAAAACGCTTGATGTCGATGAAACCAACAAATGTGAAGCCAGTGATCAGAAGATTACACCGCGCAATAGGAGGGCAATTGCCTCGTTTGATCCTAAAAACTACATTGCCAAGAACTTTCTTTCGTGGCTAACAGGCAGTGGTGGGGGCTGTAAAAGTGATCGACAAGCACAACAGATCGTAAGTAAGTGCTTAAAGTTTCTCAAGTTTTGTTGCGAAGACGAATAGGAGCTCACATTTGACATTGTGGACTTTAGTTTATGTTCACCGAATCTCCTTTTCAAGTTTGTTGATACGATGCAGGATGATTGGAATCTGGGACACGCGGGACGCATAGGCTACTTGGATGCCATTGCAGAATTGGTGGATTATCGAAAAGTGAATGGAGCATCGGAATCAGTGTTGAGAGGGCTGGCTTCAACAGAAATTTACTTGAAAAAGGTGCGCAAAACCGTTTCCAAAATGATGCGATTGCAATGGACCAGCGAGCTCGACATCGATGCCTTAGAAGCCAAGGGACATTGGGCCACTCTTGAAGAACTGTTGGAAGTCGTGGGGCGCTACTTGCCGCGCTACGAGAGCGTACTGAAATCATGCAAGGAGCAACCGGGTGCTGTTCTGCCCATAGATTTATCTTTTGCTACCAAATTTTTGGCCGTCTATTTATTTATCAAGGTCAAGGGCTCGCACCCCATGACATATCAGTACTTAACGGTGGAAATGGTGAACAATGCCAAGACTAACGGTGGATTTATAGACCAGAAAATGTTCAAAACGGCTGGAAAATTTGGCTTCGATTCCCTTTACCTGACCGAGACGAGCATGCAAGTGTTGGATGGCTACATCAACCACATTCGCCCCCTATTCAGACCGACCTGTGACTTTGTGTTGGTGACAAGAAATGGAGGGCAGCACAACCGAAGCTGGGAGAGCCAATGAGTTAACTGGTCTTCGATGCAACGGGCAAATACGTTCACCCCACTCGCTATCGACAGATTGTGGAGACCACGAGTTCCAGGCAGCTGAGCAGCAGCGCGCAGAGCACGATCTCCGAGGACCAGAAACATAGCTCTGTCGTTGCAGGGGTTCACTATCAGAAGAAGCGATCGCGCGAGGTGGCGAGCAAAGCACATGAATATTTGGAACGATTGCACGGGGAAAAGGGATCACAGCTAGAAATAGACGTGCGCTCGAGGCTTTCAGGCAATTCTGCGTCTTCTGAAGATCAAAATGGTAGCAAAACTGATACCTCTTCTAACGACGAGGGAGAAACGATCGCAGAAACACCACCCGAGCGTCTTTCAGGTGTCCCGAGACTAAAGCGGGAAAACGCGTTTATATCGACAGATTTCCAGTCGAGAAAAAAGAGTCTGATGTTTACCCCTGAAGAAGACAATTATCTAAAAGCAGGCATCGAGCGACACGGCTACGGTCAATGGAAAGCGATTCTCAGGGATCCCAAATTTCGTTTTCAAGAGGGAAGGACAGCCAACTCTCTGCTGAGCCGTGCGGCGCGAAGATTCGGATCTCTTTCTAAGTCATCCTAGAACTTTACATTGTGAGCGATACAAAATTTTTCGAGGGGCGAGCACCGGAACACTGAACTCTAGTTAGTTCATATAACTCGAAACTTTAGTGCAAGCTTAATATTAGGCAAGACATAGGGGAGGTGTGTTTTCAAGCATCAATTATTGTCACACAGATAAGTCACAGAACTGCTAACTTTATTCCTCGATTTCTGAACACGACTGATTGATCTGAATGATTTTCTGAATTTTTACTGTTGGCTGGGGGAAAAAAAGTGAGTTATCCTTCCTCTCTTGGGCATCGGAGTACTTGTTAGGGGCTGACTTCGGCGTTTATGATAGGTGCGTTTCGGAGCGGATGAGAGGCTGTGGGCTCTGGGTGTTGTAGAGGGCGTTATGAATAGCTGCTCGTCGTCGTCGTCGTCGTCGTCTTCGATCTCACGTGGATAGGGAAGGGGGCACCAGATGCTGGTGATTCTGTCCACTTGAGTCGGGGAGACCCACTGCATTTTTACGGCTTTCTTTCTCCGCTGCAGAAGTACTAATTTTGCCAGGCCCGGAACTTCTTCCTTTTGAAACTTTAACTTCAGAGCCTCAGCGGTCACTTCCATCATGTACAAGAGGGCAAGCTTCGTATCTTCGTCTGTCGCTGCGTCTTCTTTGGCCTGGTGGTCTCGAAGTTCCATCTCTTTCGCCATAATCCAATCATTGTTGTAGTATTCTCGTGCCTTCTTCTCTAGCATCCGTTCTTCTTCTTCTTTTTTCTTTGCAAAGTATTCTTCCCTTGAACTCTCGATGTTTGGATGGTAGGGGCCACTCACTGACTGGAGCAAAGGGGCGTCCTCTTCCCTCATCATACCGAGCGAGATCCATCGTTGACGTGTTTCTTCTAGAACACGTTTTCGTGCGCTTTCTTCTTGGTTGTCAATGTCCTCCACTGCGCGTTTTACCCCAGCCGCGAGTAGATTTAGTTGCCTTTGTTTGAGGCTATGGCATGGCTCTTGCTCTCGCTGAAGCTCGATATTCTTTAGACTCTTCTCCCATTGCCCCAGGTAGGTCGAATCAGCATCTGAGTCTTCACTCTCTCTTTCCTGATCACTGAATTCTGTAGTCGTGTTCACCTCCGCTTTATCGCTCCCTTCTTGCTCGCCTTCACTTTCGTCCAGTTGAATGGTCCTAATTCGTTCTTTCGCTTCTTCGTCAATGTCCTCCGGAAGGAAACTGGTCCTCGGGATGGGAGGTGGTAGTTCATCGTCTGGCGTTCTTGCGAGACTGCATGCCCAGATAATGCGATCCACTGCGTTGTTTCGTAGGAATTCTTGAACTCCTGCCACACGCGGCGCGGTAAGGCTTTTAAAAAAGAACTTTCTCAAGCGGGCTTCCATGGCGTTGTTGTGGTGCTCGCCGAAATCCATGTCAGTCTGACAAGTGATGAACATGGGGCATCTTATTACTTTCAGGCTTGACGTCTTATACTTGCGGTCGTGGGCGGTCAGCCCTCCCTGCGTTAATATTTTCCAGTCGTCTGGCTCCATCAGGTTTGCGTGTGCCTCGTCCAGGAAGATAATTTGCGTGTTTTCGTCGACTAGGCTCTTGTTGAACGCCTTTTGCTTAGTGATCATCGCAATGTATCTTGCTGGGATCAGGCGCGAGATGGGCGTAAAAAGGCTCGTTTTTCCACTGTTCGGCTCTCCTACCAGACACATTACCTTTTCCTTGTGTTGTCTGATGCGGCAGTTCAGCAGTCGAATGTAGTATTCGCCGAAGTGCGACATTTCCAGCTCGTTGAGGCTGTTCTCTAAAATTTGTTTGAAGTACCCAGGATCTGGCTTTTTAGTGTGTTCGTAGTCGACGTACGCCCTAGGAGATTCTTTGCTAAAGTCCGCGTCTTTCACGGGCTCAAAAACGAACTTTCTCTGGCTTATTGAAAAGCACCATCCTCCTTTTACTTCGATCAAGTCGTACTGGATGCGAAGCTGCCTTACAAACTCACATTCTCAATCGCCAAGTATCTCCACAAGTTTGTTCAGATGCTTGATGATAGTATCCTTGAACTTATCGTTGCTTCCCAGCAGGGAAAGAAATTTTTTAACCGAGCAGCAATGCTGATATGTGTATTTGGATGACTTTACCTTTTTGAAAACTTCTCCACAGTACAGAGCGTAGCCCAATTTCTCCATGGCTCGTTCGATGTCGTTTATCGCCACCACAATAGGCGACGCGAGAACTTTCGTGGCTTTTGGGATGTTTGAAGGCAATTCACATGCCTCGATGCCAAATACATCAAATTGCAGATCGGAACTGACGAGAGAGGGTATCAATCTGTCTCGAAGTTTTGCGGTGAATGAGCCAGGAACAACCTGTAATCTGACCACACGCTCACTTGTATGAAGGTTCTCCATGGGCTCTTCTATCAGTTGCTCTTGTAGCAGTTGAAGACTATGAGAAAAAGATTTGTCGACTTTGCTTTGTATAAAGCAGTTGTTGTGATCTTTTAGCGTGGTGCATAATGGTGAGCAGGATTCCTCTTCACGTCCTCTTTTGCAGACTAGTAGGGCTTTGGCTGTCACTTCCATGCCTGTTTGTAAGAGAGCCGAATGCAAAGGTACGGTAGATACGCGCGTGCCGTTGGGGACTGAACGGCAATCCAGTAAGTAATTGCTGGCCAGTACTTTTCTTGAACTTCATCGTTCTGTTCATCCTCTTGTTCTTCGTTGTTCTTTTTTTCCCCCTTACTTCGTCTCTCTAGGGCGGCGACAGAGGAGAAAAAAATGCCACTCCTTTCATTTTTTTAATCTTTTCATCACATTCATCTCGCTTTTGGCAAATGTTTAACCACATATCGTCACAAGATATTCCTTCATGTCTGCTGTGCGATAATTTAGCTGATAAGAGCGAACAAGTTCCTTGGACAGCTGGCAAGACCTTGCTTAGAAGGGCGCTTCGGATTCCCTAAAATTTGTGCAAGAAAAAGAAAAAAATCAGTATAGTTTGAGCTACATTGACGAAGTAAACTTGTAGGAAAATTGTCTCCAGGTTTTGCATTTGCATTTGCAAGCAACACTGTATTATAGGTTTACAGGTTCGAAACGCCTTAGCTATAGAGTTGTGTATTTACGATGAACTTCATAAATTCGTTCTCTAAAAGAACTAAGAGCATCCTGTCTTCCTTAACGAATCTTAAAGTTTCGACGAAAAAATATCAAGTCTAGTACATACCTTATTATTCAGTTGCCGTGCTGGTGATGTGGCCATTACTGTCACCGAGAGAAATGAGAACGAAGTAGCTTTTCCGTCTACTTTTATAGCTTGGAAGCCAGATTTTTATAGTTCTTCTGTGCGGTCTTTTGTGTCTGATTAATTCCAGCAAAAAAGCCGCTACGGTGCAAGAATTGCACGTAAAAGGTACACTAATTACGTAATCGATAGCTCTAATCACATTCTTTCCCATGAAGTTTTGTTGACAATTCACAAATAGTGGATAATGAGGTATTCACGTTAGCAAAAGAGTGTAATTTTTAAGTAAAGTCTGAAAACTTATAATTACGTAATCGATCGCTGTAATCACATTCTTTTCATGAAGTTTTGTTGACAATTCGCAAATAGTGGATAATGAGGTATTCACGTTAGAACAAAAGTGTAATTTTTACACGAAGTCTCAATTCTTATGTGGCGAACAAACAATCTCAGAATCCGCGAAAACCTTAGGCATACTTTTTGCAGGATTATTAATTTGTGCAGCACATAGATATCCCCGGTGTATCCGTCATATCCGTCACACTATTTACATTCTGCAATTTAGGAGTTCTCAAATAATGCGATAAAAACGCATTATAACTGGGATGTCACATAAGACAACAGAAGCCTTTCTTGTCACTGAACTATAAGAGGTCTAATAATATATTATATATTATATATATTAATAATTGTATTAAGATACTTACAGTAAAAAAGAGAAGTATTATATGAAATAAATTTAGAATAATATTAAATATTCATATCTCCGGGAAATCCGTGAAATCCGTCTTTTCCGCTACTCTTTTCAGAGTCTTTTCCAGTTAGCAGTCAGTCATGACTGTAAGTTATCTTATTAAACATTCATGTCTCCGGGAAATCCGTGAAATCCGTCTTTTCCGCTACTCTTTTCAGAGTCTTTTCCTGTTAGCAGTCAGTCATGACTGCAAGTTATATTATTAAACATGCATGTCTCCGGGAAATCCGTGAAATCCGTATTTTCCGCTGCACTTTTTGAAGAGTTTTACTGTGTAAAAATTTCACTAGCAGTCAATGCTTAATGCATTTCTTTTTCATTTCAAAGATCTTTTTCCCACACACGGAAAAGATGGATTCTACGGATTTAACGGTGAACCACCAGAGGTTGTGACCAAGGTTTGCTTAAATACGATTTTTGCAATCCAACACTGATTGTATAAATTCAACGGATAAAACGGATATGCCGGAGACAAACTCACGTACGTAGATATATGAAACAAAATCGCACTGGGTTAACCCTTGGAGTCTTACCGAGTATGAATTTCACCAGCAGTGGATGCTTTATGCATTTCTTTTCCATTTCAAAGCACTTTTGGCCACACACGGAAAAGATGGATTCTACGGATTTAACGGTGAATCACCACAGGTTATGACCAACCTCGCACTGGGTAAACCCTTGTTTGATATAAATTGAACGCTAACATCTCTTCATACAATATAGGAACAAGCGTTCCTTTCCACAGCCGTTCCTCTTACGAGGAACGCTTTTGCGGAAAAATGTCCATATTTATTTGCAGTTTTTAGCAAAATATCTGAGAATGTGCTTTTTAGCTTCTTCCCGCATACAACTACCAAGATATATAGTAATAGAAAGTTTTTCACAGTACTTAATATTATTTTAAGGCTTCGAAAAAGGGGAACGGAATTTTTGGGAAACGATCATTATCATCATCATCATCATCATCATCGTCATCATCATCATCATCATCATTATCATCATCACCATCATCATCATCATCATCATCATCATCATCAACATTACCATCCTCATCACCTCCAACACAGCCACTATAATCATAATAATCATTTTGAAACATCATCATCATCATTACCCAGCAGCATAATCGTTACCATCATCGTCAATCATCATCATCATTGAGTTCTTTCGGTGTCTTGTTGATGTCTTGCAGAGTTAAATTTCACGTAGTACGATCAGCATTGCAGTATTCTGCTTGCAGAATTATATGTCTACATTTTTATTTTTGCTGATCAGGTCTTTACAGATCCTACGTTCTCGGCATATTCGTTTGCGGTCCAGTGCAGTCCCTCGAGGTTTATGTTTGTACTTTATGTATTTTTGGACCGTAGATCTTTTATAGATCCGATATGCTGTAATTTTTGCATGGTTTTGCCCATGTCCTTAGGTTGGTTTTGGCCAATTTTTTTATTTTCTCTGCGAGACATCAACTTGACACTTGGACTCTTGCCCCCCAGAAAGCACGTGGTGGCGTGACTCTGTGGGTGTTGAGAGCTCTAGGTCAGGGCTTAAAATCATAGTGCGCGGTTATTTTGCATCAGAGTTTTTCTCTGTTACGCCATACTGACGAGCCCCAAAAAGGGCGAAACAGCTGTCTATGGCTACAAACCCGCTATGTTTTGAGTTCTTTCGGTGTCTTGTTGATGTCTTGCAGAGTTAAATTTCACGTAGTACGATCAGCATTGGAGTATTCTGCTTGCAGAATTATATGTCTACATCATCATTGCCACCGCTATCGTCATCATCATCACCTTCACCATCACCACCAACACAAGCACTGTCATCGTCATCAACATCATCATCATCATTATCATAATATTTATCAATCCTCTCCATTATTATCATCATCAATTACAATTATCGCCGTCTTCGTCATGGTCATCAACTTCTAATCAGTAATCATAATTGTCATTTATCAATCATCATCGCCATCTTCACCTAAACAGTACAAGGGACTTGGTGGATCCACGATGGCAGTCACAAACGGTTGAGGAGTAAATATTAGTGAGTTTACGCAACAAGACGGCAGGAAGAAGACGACGGCAAAACGCTTGTGCGTGACGAACCTGACAAGGCCATTACTTCCGTGTTTTGTCGTGATCTTCACTAACATCGATGTTTTCTGGTCTTTTACAAAAAAATCTGTTTAAAGGAAAGTATTAAATTAGCTGCAAAAACCGTGGACGAAGATCCTGCTAGTTGTAAACGTTGGATCTCTAGAAAAGAGATCAAATCAGCCAAAATATAATGAACCAAGATCAAGAAGTCCAAAGACTACTGCAAAGCTGATTTAAAACAACGTATATTGTTTTTTGTAACAATATTTCGGCTGGCCAAACCAGCCTTCTTCAGGTTTACAGATGTTACTGAACTTATGTGAATTTTTGCGAAAAGTTATTTCAAAACAAAATTATTGTCACGCTTGTCACACAAGGTTTGCCGTCTTCTTTTCTCTCCCGTCCTGTTGCGTAAGTTCACTATTGTTTCTAACGAAGCTATTTTCTTAGTTCGGATTGTTTTGTCATTACGCGTTGACGATCATGGCTGTTGGCATCATGTACTGTTAGGGCAGGGATAGTTTCAGGCTCTAAGTAATTGTTACCAGCTGTTATGGTGGCGCCACTGCCATATCTGGCGAAAAAAATAGATAATAATTTCGCTTTATACACGTGATTATATTTTTGTCCAAGACATTTCCATCTTAATAGATAATTGTGCAACTTCTTTATTAAAAAAGGAAATTATGTTAGTATAGAAAGCCCATTTTCGGGTATTCTACGAACAGGCTGACTTGTGCAAGTTCGGCTCCTCCGCCAAAAATTTCCCCGAACTCACACATAGTGAGCCTGCCTGCGGGCTAATATTCTTCGCAAGTAATTTTTTTCTCTTCCTTGCACTTTACAGATATCAATGAATGTGTGGTCAACGCGCATGACTGTGACGTTAATACCCACTGTGATAACACTTATGGATCCTACAAATGCTTACGTAAGCAACGGAATTATAAATATAAGCTAATATATAATATATATATAAACATTGCACATATGCATAGGTTAAAAACGTCTACCAGTAAAATCCACTTTATACGACCACTGATTCCCGTAAAAATCTTGGGGAGATGGTGGTGGAAGGGAGGCAAAGAAACGCTTTCGCTGGGATTTTAAAAGCTCGAGTAGACCCAGGCTGCGAGAAGTCCATCTACAGTTAGGCGAGTCTAAGCTCGGCAGGACTAGGGAGAGCGAAATAGCCGAGAGGGAAACTGGGAAAAGGCGGGAAGAAGAGGGACCCTTCGCTCCCGTCTCTCAATCCTTTCCCGCCTCCTCCCCAGCTTCCCCTCGGCTTCTCTTGTTTCTTTTTGCTCGCTTCCACTCGATTTTCTTGCTCGCGTGATCAACCTGAGGGACTACTCCCAGCGAGTTTAAATAAAAAAAGCCCAAATTTGCACAAGAAAGAAAAAACCCGAAGGATTCTGATCGTAGTAGTAAAATGACGCCATCATGCGAATGGCCTATTCGTTCTAGCAAAGGGCTAGCGCTAGAAACTTCAGCTTCTCAATCCCCCCCCCACACACACACACACACACACACCCACACACACACAAAACACACCCACCCATACACACCCACACACACACACTACTACACCCCATTTTCTTTATCGATTTCGCTCCCATACCGACATAACACTGCAGTTTCTTAAGAAATCACTGTATTTCCTCGATAGGGTGACCACACCCTAATAAGCGCCCCCCACCCTTATTTCCCGTACTTATACTAGACGTCTTAAACGTTTCGGTCCTCTTAGACGTCCTCTAGAATAAATACGGCCCATCTCCTCCACTGCACCTTTTGTTAAAGTTTTCCTCATTCGTCCTTTCCTTTCAGCGTACTTGAATGGTTCAACTATTCTTCGTAATGACAGCAGGTACTTAGAGGATTTAACTTCATTTTTGAAGCCAGTGGTCAATAGCTCAGTCCGTGGTGGGTTTGTGAGGTGTTGGCACGCTAAACAGGACGGATGGGCGGTGTCTACGTTCCACGGCAACTGTGATGACAAGGGACCCACTGTTACTATCATTCAAGTCGGCAGTTTCATATTTGGTGGATACAGTGATGTATCATGGAAAAACTTCAGTAAGTACATAAACCAGGAAAATTAGGACTGTTACTTTTTATATTTTGCTAACATCCGAACCCTGATATTGACTTCCTGCATAATTATCTTGTATATACTTTTCCAGGCTTTTCTTTGAAACAGTGTTTTTTGATTTTATTTATTACTTCTTTGTCCGTCAAGAAATTTTTTCGTTTGTTTGTTCCATGTACGTTCGCTAGTTATGATTAATTTAAATTCATGATATCTTTTGCTAAGTAGGCTAAGTTTAATTTATGACTCTAAGAATTCCTTAAGTTTAGCGACGACGGACTTCTTGAATTTAAGACGACAAACGTGAAATTATATTCTCAAAAATCAAGAAAAGTACTTAAAAGGTAACTAGATTAACATCTTTACCGTTCAAAGTCTGATAATAAACAACAAGTTTTGGAACTTTTCTAAAAACCTTAATAACATGTGTTTTATGCAGAAATTTTTTTATAGTTTTTGGATTTTAATTGAATTTAATCTTCATCGCAAATGAAAATCTCTGCGACGTTTTACTTCGCTCTCTCTCCTAACAAAAAACCCCACAAGGGCCAAATGGCAGGAATAAAGGATATCACCACTGCAAGGTGAATTCATTAGGTGACCAATTTACGGTTAGGTGGTCCCGGCCTTATTTTTCTGAGTTTTCTATAAATCTCTCTAACTGGCGATCACCTTTAACTGAAACAAAATCCTGCTTAAAAATATATATATATAGGTCACAAAGGCTTTTGTTCTTGGGCCATCGTAGTTTAACGAGGAATAAAACACAAAACAGCGGTGATAAACATATCAAACTTACGCATTTTAATAACTTGACGTTTCGTATGCTACGCAACATACATTTTCAAAAGTGGAATAAAGATCGTTACAATTTTATGAAAACTATATATGAAATGTAAATAAGGGGTCTGGAAACGAGATTAAGAAACATCTGTTTCTTAACAGTAAAACAATAAAAGCTTAAGCTAATTAGTAAAGTATCAGCTTCTCACTGCTGACGTTTACAGTGACTTTTACATTGGCAAAACGAAACGACGGCTTCATGATAGGAAAACGGAACATTTCAGGGCTCTCACTAAGAATGACCCCACATCAGCCATTGCTGACCATATAAGAGCCACAGGTCACAACATCAAGAGGGATCATTTTGATATTCTAGCTTCCGGTAAAACAGATTATCATTGTAAAATAAAAGAAATTTTGCTTATCCAAGAACTTAAGCCGGGCCTTAATGTAAACGTCAGCAGTGAGAAGCTGATACTTTACTAATTAGCTTAAGCTTTTATTGTTTTACTGTTAAGAAACAGATGTTTCTTAATCTCGTTTCCAGACCCCTTATTTACATTTCATATATAGTTTTCATAAAATTGTAACGGTCTTTATTCCACTTTTGAAAATGTATGTTGCGTAGCATACGAAACGTCAAGTTATTAAAATGCGTAAGTTTGATATAGGTCACAGTGGTCGAAAAATATAATGCTAATGAAGCTCCATTCAGAACATTCATGAGCAATTTTACTGTGCAAAAGCACCCTTGTGAACATGATAGCACCCTGGGCGGGTGGGGCAACCTCGTTCCCAGGGTTCTCTCTCTTCCGCCCTCGAGAAAGGAGGGAGAACCCTGGAAACGAGGTTGGGGGTTGGGCTCAGAGATTAGAGCATGCGCACTAGCCTTCCACCAATGTGGCCTGGGTCTTCTTTAGTTCTTACGTTTTGCGGCATATTTGTTTGTGGTCCTTTGTAAATAGTATTTTCGAGCGGTAGATCTATTTTATAGATCCGATATGCTATCATTTTGCATGATTTTGTCCAGTTTCTAAGGTTGGTTTTGACCATATATGCTATGCATTTTCTTTCCGAGACATCAACGCAACACTTGGACCCTTGCCACGGGATCTGCCACAAGAGAGGATAAACGTTTTTGCCATTATTTCCGCCTCCTCCCCACAACAAGGGCGGGGGGCGGTTGTACACAGGCTCGCTATGTTGAACTAGATCACTAAATACTCCAAGGGGTTGAATTTTGATGAACGAGCCAGGTGTTTCTCTAGTAAATTAAGGTTTTAAAGAACGTAAAATGCATGTTATTTTCTCCTAGGGCATTGCCGTGATGCATATTCAGAAAAAGCCTTCCTCTACTCATTGAACAACAACAACGGTTCTGGATACGCTGTGTACAATCCTGTTAAGACAGGAATCATACGCTGGCGATCTAATTCTAAGGCAGTACCTATACGGAGATGTGCTTCGCGCGGACCATTCTTTAACCTTGACCTTGAGATAGCAAACAACGCTGCAAGTAATTGGGATTCTCGCACTTATTGTGGCTACAACTACGCCCGTCCCAAAGGTGCTGGCTATGGTACAAGTTGTACATTCTATGCTGGAAGCTACCGATTTACCCCAACAGATGTCGAAGTATTCTTCGAGACAACCTCTTGAAGGGCGACAAGCTAATCCCAGGGAGGGGCTACGCAACGAAGGTTTATACGAGGAGGCTGAGCCCCGAGGTTCAACACCTCACCCTATTATATACCTTTTGTGACAGATGAGGTACCCCTTTCGTTTACCTTCTAATGACAAAGAGTACCCTTTTCACATACCTAGTTTAGAACGCTGAAGCTCTTTTAACTGCTGTATATGCACCGTCTTTTCAATATGAACAAATCACTAAACCATTAAGTTCCTTGTCTCTTTCACATCCATAAAATGCGTCTCTTACCCGTTTTGGTCCTATCAGAGACCGCAATGACAGATTTCCCTACCCTTAATTAAATATATACTTCCACTACTCAATAGGCCACTTTAGGGAGTACCCCCTCGGGATCCTAATGTTTTGATTTTTTGTTTTAGGGAGCTTAAGTATAGGCGTTTTTGAGCGACGGACGTCAACCGGAAGTGAGGCCTTTTCCCTCTTAACCCTTTAAGCCCCAGTATCCACATACAAATTCTCCAAACTGATCTCCATACATTTCCTTAAACAATTAGTTGAGAGAATTTGATCAAAGTATTTTCTCTTGGGTGATCATTTTAGGGATTCTCAAAACTTATCTTTTTACAGTGTATGGATAATTGTAAGGAGAAAATTGATCTTGGACACTATTGGGATTTAAAGGGTTAATATGCCTTGATGATATAAGGTTAGTATTGCTTAGCTTCTTTACTCTTACAGAGACGATTTGACTGAAACTTTGGGCAAAACCATCGTCCAAAAATGAAAAAAAAGGCCACTTCCGATTGACATGCGTCGCTCAAAAGCGTTGTTGTTTAAGTAAGCTCCCTATTGAAAGTACACAGGGGACGTGGGTTGCCAATAATAACCCTCGGGATTACGGGATTACGCGGAAACTGGGGTCGCGATGACGGGATTGAAAAACCCTTTTGGGGACCCTCTACGAAAATATAGACTGTGAGCAGTTCACCTTCAGTCAGTCTAATGTATAAGTTCGTCAGGACTAAAGAGAGCGAAATGGCCGAGAGGGAAACTGGAGGGAGGCTGCTCGCAGTCTTTTACGAATAGGACCAAGCTCTCTTTTTGCAAATTCAATTTTTTAAGCAAGGACCAGCTTACAAGAAAGAAGGACCGGGTCCTAATAAAAGATCTAATCAGCAATAAGTGAAAATATAGGACAAAAATGCAAGGCTGATTTTACAGTCACGAATATATAATCTTTTAGCCAATATTTCGGAAGGCACGGCCTTCCTTCTTCAGGGTCTTACATATAATGAGACGTTACAATTTGAAAATAAGAGAATAGCGAGCAATATGATACTATTCAAAAGTAGGTTGAGTTTGATCGTCCGGGTTAACGTAGTCCTGAATAGGACTGTTGTCGTTGACAGTGACTGACGTTTCGACAACCTGTGCGGTAGTCATCTTCAGAGTCAAAGTGAGTTGTATCACGTCAGTAGATGGTATTATATACTCTGGTTATAATAACCAGAGTATATAATACCAAACGTCAGTCACTGTCAACGACAACAGTCCTATTCAGGACTACGTTAACCCGGACGATCAAACTCAACCTACTTTTGAAATGACTCCTGGGTTCAAACCTTTCACAATATGATACTATGTTAGCAAGTGAACGTTGAAAACAAAAACTGTTGAAGTAGTTATTGAAAGAAATTTGAAATAGGGACTGTGTGTCGTAGGCAACCTTAAAGGGTTATATCACCAGGATATAACTGTTTGAGATCAATTTGGCGATAAAATTTTTACTTAGTGCCTTTACTCACACACAAATTACTCCTTTAGAATTAGGAAGAAGATATCGAACAAATTTCATCAGGGAACATAACCATAATAATAATAATAATAATAATAATAATAATAACTATAATTATAATAATATACTGTATTTAAAGAGGGTAGCAGGGAATAGTTACAGAAACTAGTAAATTTGTGGCCCTCTATCTAAATTAAAATTACAACAAACATAAGATTCCGAATATACAAAGTCTAAGTACAAAATAAATAAAAGTAAGGAAATACAGAAGTTCTACATAACGATAAATGAGTATAAGAGCTAATGATATGGCTAGTGAAATATATACAAGAACATGATTAACTATGAAATGGTGTTAGTAATTCCTCCTGCTCTTTGAATAAGACATTTGGATAATAATTCGTACGGTGATTTTTACATGCATAGCATTAAATCCTGAAAAAGTTGGCCCAACCGCGCCATACTGTACTAGGGGCGTGGCACCCAAGGAGTTGCCACTTCCCTATCCAGTTTTTTGGCTTCGATCGTCGAGCACTTGATTTGCGTCGACTCATAGCAAGAACGGTGTGGATAGAGCGATTTTCATATGACCTTGAAAAAAGGTTTCGGTAAGTGTTCGTTCTTTGTTTCATCAGCCAATGGATGAAAAGATCAAAACATGGCCTCTTTCTTTTCCCGCCAAAGAAACCCTAATATGGAGAAGGCATTGTTCGATTGGCCAATCGTTTTGTAGTATGACGTCAAAGCGAAGTATCGGTTGATTTCGAGAAAGTTCTCGGGCATGAAGTTTTTTCACCTGAGCGTTCGCTTAACCAATGAAAAGCCAGACGCGTTTGTCTGTCCCTTCGATAAACCAATCAAATCGCTCTATTTCCGTTCGTTTGTCGTTTCTGTTTTGTTCGCGCGCTTTCATTTCAAGGTCATACGAAAATCGCTCTAAACATCTAGGCCTCAAAGTGGTCGAGCGGCTCCTCTTTTCCTCAGTCCATAAAGCGAAACCAAGGGGAGCAGTGTGGCCGGCGTTGTGGTAAGAGCACTCGCCTCCCACCAATGTGGCCCGGGTTAAAATCCTTAAGTTTGTTGTTGGTTCTGTCCTTTGTTCGGAGCGGTTTTTCTACAGGCAGTCCGGTTTTTCCCTCTCCTCAAAAACAGATTTTTCCAAATTCCAGTGCAATCAGGAATCAGGTAGACGAACAACAACTAAGTGGAAGTGCAACCTCTAAATCATTATCCATTTATTATATATTATTAGAACAAGATAACAATACTTTATAGAAGATTTTGGAAGAGGAAGGAGTATTATCTTCTCGCTTCTCGGCTTTTCGATCGATTCCTTTCTCTTTGATTAAAGCTTATAAGGAATGTTCGCCCCCCGTAGGACTCTTAAAACGGCCTGGTCGTCCTTACATGAGCAAGACACACCCTAACAAAAGCCAGATAAAACCCCTGCAATCGCTTTATCCTATAGTAATCCCTCCCCAGCCTACACTGATACGGCATTATTTCTGGCGGAGTTAATCCGAAAAGATCAGTACAAGTTTAAGTCAAGTTTGGCATGCTTTAGTTATGTTTGTAATGTTTAGTTTTCGCTAAAAAGTGACTATTTCTGATTATTAGCCTTTTTAGTTTTTTAACATTACCTTTGTATCAAATTTCCAACAGCTACTCGTCTATACTACTTGTAACGACTTTCCGATTCTTCATTAAATCCCCTGAAGAAGGACGGCTTATCGGAAAAACCTAAAGCCGCTTTTCTCTTTGCTATTTTCATTGTTATCAATGTCTATATTTTTGGCTCATTAGCTCCATTTTTAATAGGCTTGCGATGTGACCAAGCTCCATAGTAGAAGGCGAAAAACGGGTTGAAACAGCAAGAAAACTAGCCTGCGTGGCAGGGGCTTGAAAAGAACGGAGAGGGGATTTGGGGCGCGTGAGAGGCGCGAGGCGCACGCGAGACGCGCGCGAGGAAGGGCAGGTCTCGTGGTCAAATTTCCTTCCCTTCCCTTTCCTTTCGAAGGGCAGGGAGCAAAACGAGCTGAGCAGTGGACTGGATCGAGTGGGGTATGGTGCGCTGTTTGTTTCAAAATTATTTGTAAACGTAATGTTTAATGCCGGGGGTGTGACATATCCAATGAATTGTTCCTGTGAAAGCATCAACCATTTTTATTTTCACCTTGATATCATTTTACGGTTCGTGATGTAACATTTTCTACCTTGATATCAATTTACTGCCGTGATGAAACATTTTCTTCCTTGACATCAAGGTGAAAAGTAACAAAGGTTGGTTGATGCTATCACAGGAACATTTTATTGGATATGTTATCCCACATTAAACAATCCGTTTAAAAATAATTTTGAAACAAACGGCGCGCCATGGTAGGGGAAAGGTCTTCAGACTTCCTCCCAGGTCTTTTTCGCCTCTTTCCAATTCCCCGCCCATCCCACTGCGAGCCTGGACCCAGGCTACATTTCTCATTATTATATGGGGGGGGGGGGGGGGGGGGGAAGAGGAGAGGTGGGGTTGAATTCACCTGCGAAGTATCGTATCTTGCGATCACGCCCCTCCTACATCTATTCATTTCACTGATTGCAGCTCACCTGTGATGTGAACCTCTGAATCACATCACTTTGCACTGGCAAAAATACTTTTCATTTATTTTTCTAAAGAACTTACGCCGGTTTGCTTGCCAATTAATAAGTACGTAACAAAATATTTAAAATGTAAGCTAAACCACAGCAACAAACCAATGAGTGGTGCCGGATCTCCCAGTTGTAGACCTGGGTCAGTACAATTAAACTTGTAGAAAAATATAAAACGGCAAATTGATCCTTACGGCAAGGCGATGAAGAAGTAAACAAAAGGATAAAACAAAACAATAAATATTTAAACAAATTGCCCAATATTTCGGTTTGAAGACAAACCTTCTTCAGGGGCTAAAAAAAAAAATGGAAATTTATATTTTTTTTAATAAATACGTACCCTGTAAAGGTCATTTGATATCGAAAATCACGATAAAAGACAATAAAACGAACTATCGAACCTAAGTTGCTTGACAAGGCGCGCAAGAAAATATGGAGCGCGCGTGATAAGTGGTGCGCGAGAGAGTGGATGAAACGCGCAGCCATTCCTGTTTATGCACGCTTTATCGAACCTGTCGTTTCCGCCTGTGGTTAAACTGAAAAATTCACTGCTTTTAGAAGCATTTGAATCTAATTCCTTAGCCTCCAGGTAATCTCAAAACACGATTCATCAAAACTTCCATGTTACATTTTGTAAAATATTGAGACAGAAATAAACTGCGAGTAGTTCCAGCAGGCGATTACACGCGCGCTCTCGTCTGTCTCCTTTTTTACTCGCTTTACTACTAAGGGAGCTATGAAAGATTTCGCGGGCATTAGGTCTTCTTCTCGTCCTGATTTCGTTCAGCTTTCCTATCACTGAGGTAAAGTGGAATACTCATATAGAATAATGATAATGTCGTAGTCTAAAAAACAAATAGCAACATAAGAAAGTATAGACTTTCTCAAAGTCGTTCGCTTGGTTTTCTGGTCTGGTGTGGTAGGACCTGGCTTTCGCTCGCTCGCGCTTCGCGCTTACTGTCGCGCTACGCGCTCAAAAGCTCCACTTGTGAGCAAGTCTAAAGAAAGTACTGTAGCATTATAGCATTACGTCCACACCCATAAAATTAAAGTAAGAACCAATCTTAATACTGTAGTTCCTTTTTGTGTCGGTAGTATTTTTTATTAAGAAGATTGTGCTTTAATGACTACAGAACTTACTATAAGGTCTGTGTAAATAAGCGATATCAGCCCCTTGGGCCGCAAGTTGGCGGTATTCTTTAGTTGTTGATGTTTTCAATAAATCAGCCGATTTATTACAAATTATGGGCGTTGCTTTCTGACTGGAATTTTGATTTTTCCACTAAAGGAGGTATAAACCTCGCTACTTCCATTTACGGATATCTGGGTAACATTTCCTGACATATCTAAAACGTGAGCTGGTAGGAATTCCCCAATTTTTTTGCGTTTCTTAGTCTGTTGATGACGTGTATAGAGAGATTGTATTAATTACATCCTGTTTTACTGACTCACCCAGGAGGCCATATAACATATGGGCTCGCAGAGACCGCAAAACCATATACCTGTTGGGCTGCACATACCTTATCCGTGTAGCCAAATAAGTTAGTGCTTCCCCCCCTGACTGACACCTCTCCTTGATAGTAGGTTATTTTGGCCACGAGGACACTAAATTGATCTACAGTCTGTTTCTACTTATATCATATTAAATTACAGAAAGCTTTGTATGCGGGCATTTGGTTCTGTCCCTTTCGATGTCCTTATTAATTAAGGAGTTTCAGGGGTACGGAACTGTACAGCATCGCTGATTTCAGTCACTAATTGCACACCGGAGATGTTTATGTATAGGAAATTGATACCCAAATCCTCGAAGGCCATAAAAATGCCCAGGTCAGGGGGGTCAAGCTTCTTATAGGCTTCAAATATGTAATATATTCGCTAAAACAATTCCTGATGAGCTTTAAATAGCAAGTATATACTGCGTGCCACACACAGATTTGTTGTCAGAATAAATCGTTAGTACTTTTAATTGATACCCTACCAGATGAAACACTGAACACCGCCTCTTAGAGCATCTTTCACCCCTTGAAAGATTCAAGTGATTTTTTTAATGACTTGCTTGTATGAGAATGCAGCCTACCTGAAGCGAAGATAAAACCCTCGGTGAGATAAGCGGATATTCGGTGGTGTGATAACAGCTCAAGAAACACGAAGTCCAAAACATGAGCCGCGTTTACCTCTGCACTCGACACACGCCCCTCGAGGCAGAAATGTCGAACGCTCGTAACGAAGCTGTGATGAGTACGGAAAACCCTAATGCTGAGTCGGACGGGGACTGCTTTGAGATTGAGGTGTTTAAATCGCAAGTGGTAACTATCAACTCGTGCAGTTTTACAGAGGACAAAAGTAGCGCGGAGAATATTCGCTATAAAAGCTGCGGTGATCCAACCGGACTTCTACCCGACAAAGTGACCGCTGTTCTCGAAGCAAACGTCAACAAAAAAGAGTCCAATGTGGCTGGAAGTGCCGTGGAGCACAAGGCGAGGCGATTCAAGCGTATCTCACTCCCTCAGTGGCTTCTAAAACCAAGTAGAAAGGCCTCGCACAGCTCATCGCGCATACGAAGAGTAAGCGGTGCGGGTAAGCATCGAATAATGCGCATCAACTCGGCGCCTACTAAATCGTTTACTCCTGGAAGTGGGAATACTTTTGCTCATTACGACGAGGGTAAGTTCCATATTTTCCACAAGAATGCTTCTAAAGAAAAAGAGCACGAGGTGGCTAATCAACAGACTAAAGAAACGCGGAAAATGAGGAGGATATCTCTACCAGCTCATGTGTTAGACATGTCAGGATCAATGATAGCCAAACGACTTGCTGACGCGCCAATGCCACGAACACCTGACCCGAAGAGAAAAAACCTCGCGGAATTAGACGAAAAATTTATCCAGTCTTTGCAAATAAAAGGCCCTCAGTTCACCAGCAGCATGACAACAACGAAACGGGCATCAGCTGGGGAAAATATTACGGTCAATGGCAGCCAAGTCTCGTCTGCTAGTCATGCCGAGAATCACGAAGCAGATGCAAAGCCGGCTTCCACGCGCGACACACGCGAGGTCTCAACGCAGTTCAAGAATGCAAGAAAAGAAAATCCTGTTTCGTCAAATCCTCATGACAATTCTAGACCATTGTCGCGCCCCGTGCTTAAATTGCACAGGTTTCACAACCCGGACATTTTCTACGTTCCATTGCCTGATGATGAAACGCAGAGTTCGGATAATTTGTCGTACAAGTTGTGTCGCGCTCGCCTCATTGAGCCGAGGAGTGAGAACTACATGATACAAGAATGTGTGAAAGAGGAATTGCAGGCTTTCCTACACGATAAACAGTTCTGCAGTCAATCGTGTCAGCGATGGTGTCTAGAACTAAGCCAAAACATAAAAACTACAGTGCATAGGCTTAAGGACTGCCAAAGCAAGATCGCGTGTATCGTGTACATTGGCGCGTTGCGTGGTCACGGCGTTCACGCGGCCGCACAGTGCATTTGGACACCAAATGACGACAATTTTATCACCGTGAACTTTAAAAATCGCTCTATGATTGCTGTAGCATCGGTTTTGGCTATCAAATACGTCTGATTACTTCTTTCAGCGATTTACGGCTGCTGACATTTGATTGGAAATATCTCGTAATGTCTGACAACATATCATATTCAATTTATCATATCAAACCCATCAATTCAAAGGCGCTAAAAACGGAAAATGTAAAAGGGCGTACACTCATTAACGTCTCATTTCTAGCTTTTTCAAATTTCATCAACGCTGTAATGTACATGTGTCAATTCATTTAGTGAAATAAGAGTATTTAAGTCAGAAAAACTACTTTACGAGGGCCGTAGATAAGCGGACTGCGCGTGTCTTTCGCCTGAACACTATGCCGTAATCAACCCGAGGATAGCCATTTCCTTAATTAACACACCCCATCCTATGAATTTCAAATGCCATGGCGTTTGGAGGGCTAGGCCATGTCCGTCAGTGTTTAACCAATGTCGTTTGTGGCCATTTTATCTAGTCTTATATCGCTGTTTTAAGGCCACGTCTCTAGTCGGAGTTTTACCCAAACAGGATCTCATTACAGCCTTGGACATTTTTGTTAGAGGGGTGTCTGTAGAACCCGGAACAGGTCCCCCAACACTTCACAATTAAATTTCGTGTTCCCTTTCATACAAACGTCTGTAAAATTCTACGACTTTGGGGATTTTAAAATATGTTCGCTCTCTTCGCAGTTACTGACCATTCTTTGTTTCTTACGCTTCATGATCATCATGAATCATGAGCCGCCATTTTGGAACGAAAAAAAAAAAAGAACGAAAAATTGAAAAAGAAACCATTGCAGTTTTACTGACTGTTTTAGAATGATACTTTTTAGGTCAATTAATTGAGCAACGTCCTTATTGGTCTTTTCCAATCCAACCTGACATCCATTCTAGCCTGTTTGGGGAATGGGTGTTTGTACACAGGCTACATCCATCCACCCACTTTTCAAATGGACTTCTGCCCTGGGGATTATGCCTTGGGATGTGTAAATTAAAGGCTGCATAGGATTGAACAGTCGATGAAATCGATGATCGGAAAACACTCGATTAATTTCTGTTTATTGGCATCGATTGGTATCAGTCAACCGATGAACAGTCGATAATATATTCACAGAAAAGACACCTAAAAAGTAGTTGCGTACTTCACTGATCGATTGCAGTCGATTGGCATTTAAACCAAACTTGTCTCTTCGCATCTTCAGGTATTTGGCAGTGGACGCACAGCGTATGTTATTTTTGAGGGTCAGAAGCAACCTTGAGATTATTACAATTTGGTCATTAATGCGGTTCGGGTCGGTGATAAGCAGTTGTGAAACAGTGAAAGAAACTGAGGAAGCATAAAAACAGACGAATAACAGCGCGGTCTAGCAGCATACTCACTGTTTTTGAGCGATTCAGCCTCTTTTAAGTTGTCCTTGGTCCGCTGCCCTGGATGCCAGAAAATTTCCATATTGCGCGATTTCCCCGCACAGTAATTTTCAAGGAGTTATAATAACTCCTCTAGTGGGGCTCATTTAACTCCTTACAGTGGAGTTATTTTTTAGGGAGTTATTTTAACTCCAAAAAGGAGTTTAAAGAACTCTTTTTCAGGAGTAAAATTGACCCCAGATATTGAGGAGTTAAAATAACCCCAAAAAAGGATTTATCCTGTACCTAAAATTTTTACTCCACTTTCAGAGTTAAATTAACTCCAAAAAGAGTAAAAACAACTCATATAAGGAGTAAAAATAACCCCATTTCGGAGTTATTTTAACCCCAGACTGGGAGTAAAAAGAACTCTTTTTCAGGAGTAAAAATGACCCCAAATTCGGAGTTAAATTAGGAGTTAAAGTAACCCCCAAAAAGGGGTTATCCTGTACCTAAAAATTTTACTCCATTTTTGGAGTTATAATAACTCCTTAAAAATTACGGTGCGGTTTCGCATCGAGCAGCGAAGCATCCAGCCAGACGCAAGAAAAACCCTCTGGGGCCAAGGGTATTCCAGGTGATCTGTGACGTCATTGCGGGGGCCTGGGGAAAGAAATTTTAATGCCGTATCCCATAAACCAAAGCTGACGGGAACAGATTGAATTGAATTGAATTGGTGTGCGCGTTGGTTTATGGGATACGACATTAAAATTTCTTTCCCCAGGCCCCCGCAATGACGTCACAGATCACCTGGTTGGTCCGCGAGTAAAATTTATGATCTTGAATACCTAATCTGAATCAAATCTTCACGATCGGACCTGAAATTCCCCCCAAAGATAGCTTTTTTATTTGGAAGTTATCATGATGCGGCACAACTGCGGTTTTGGTTAACCTTCTAGCCTCATTCTGCTTTGGTTTCTTTCAAGGTCTATAAATTGTTGTTGAATTTTTTGTGCTCTCCTTTATTCACCACAGTATCGTTTAAAGAATCAGTTTAAAATAGTATTTTTATGTCTAATATTGCTTACAATACTTTCTGTCGTACATTGTTTAATTTATTTGACTCAAAGTATGCTAATTATTTATTCATTTCAGAAAAAACGATAATTTTAAGGGTACGAAGGTAATTCAGTTCAGTCTAAAGTCCCAGAACACTTATGCAACGACACATGGACAACATTTGTGATTCTGTCGATCAACAAAGTGATCGAACTTACACTATTAAATTATTATATTCTGACAATGAATAAATCTTTTAGCGTCGCGCTCTTCGCACGCGTGTCAGATCTACTAGTGTTGATTTAGGCTGAAATGAAGGCAGGGTCTCCAATATTTTCTTTTGAGCTATTAATTCCTCAGCGACACATTTAAGGCTGTTACAGACAACGTCACCGCTACTTTTATCAACATCTTTTAGCAAACGGTTTAAAACCGCATCAGTACTTGGCCCTTTTGAATTCTTTTTCTCTCGATCATGCCAGTATAGGCTTTCACACACACGCTCCAGACATTTCAGACTCCCTTCTCTGACCTCATCACACTGCGTCTCGAGTCGCTGGATAATTCCCTCAGCAATCGGCAGGTAGTTGTCTGGCTCGATCTCTTCTTTATGCTTTTTCAATTCCTTCATCGATAAACGTCGTGCCTCATCTATACACGCCGATATAAGAATTTTAAGCTGGTACTTTTGCCCATAGATGAGCATCGCAACAACATCATCCTCCATCTTTTCTTTGACCATAAAACCCATAAACGACTGGCACTTCTCAACAATGGACTCTATTCGATATTCGTGAGCAAGTTCAAGCAAGAAGTAACAATTTGCCTTGGTTACTTGTTTCTCTTCCAAAGAAGGATATAGCATATAGAGCAACTGCTTGATTTCGCTTGCTTTCTTTTCTGGCAGAGGAATTTCATCGTTATTCTTCTCCTTGAATTCTGAAGTGAACATCTTTTCAAACACGGGTGACCAAACTGCAAGGATACTTCGATGAACATGGAATTTCTTATCTTCAACCACAAGCACCACATCGCTTAACTTCCAAGGTTCTAGGAAATCAGTTGGGCAAGCTGGAGCGTCCGCTTGTCCCATGCTGCACTCGACTTAGAAACTTAATAAATGTGTAATTTGTTTTCCCTTATGTGGATTTTTGTGCCTCCAAGAGTAGCTCACTCTTCGTTCGAAAAGAAGTTAGAAAAGGACTGGGTACAAGGAAATTATGGACCGTGATATGATATTCACCTGTTTAGCCACCTTTTAAAATGATATATATATTAACGTATTTATAATTTCCGAATTGCGTGCACGACGTTTGGAAGCCAGTCGTATCACTGTTATGCCGTGCCAAAGTTGAATTGAATTTGGCATGACGTTTGAAACGGGCCCAGTTGATTGATGAATTTATTGAAAGTCCTTGCTTTCGAAGAACAGCTAAATATCTGGGTGATTAACATTTTTTAAACAGAAATTAACTGAAAATAGTAGGCATTAAGACGAAAAAGGTATTTCAACCTTGAACAAGAGAATTTATTGTTAATTTCTGACTGTGCGGTCGGGCAAGAGATACAGAGGAATCCCGATCTTTCAAACACTCGTGCGATTTTTCGAAACTCCCGAGTTTTCAAACCAAACGTCATTCCCTTTGGAGTTGCTTCACTTTGCTTCGGTCAGCCATTGTAGTTTTAAACCGATGTTTCGAAAATCCTGATATTTCAAAACGTAATTCTGCTTCGATTTGGATCCAGGCAAAACCGGTTTTAGCCACATATACTTTTGGAAGGCGATTGCATACACAAAGAAGTGATAAGTCTGTCATTTAATTCCCAAAGAAGCTACAGCAGTTTACTTAAATCGCGAATCATTTCAGACATCGTAGAGACCGTAGAGAAGAGACTCCAGCTCAACACCCGTTAATGCATCCTTCCATTGTTTTGAACAGGGTAATATTTTCAATGAATGGAAGAGCAGGTCACTGAGGTCATTACCTTCTGTTCCACCTCAGTGACCAAAATAACGACAAGCTGGTTTTAAAACAGTAGAAAGGTGTCGATTAAATCGGCTAATGCCCTCCCTCCTCGGCCTTCTCAAAAATGATAACCTCGTGCTACGCGCTCGGTCATTATTTTTAAGAAGGCTGCCAGGGAGCGAAATTGTCCTATATTTATCTTCCACTATATCTAAATCAACATTGGTGGACAAAGGACCCAACCTTACAATGGCTTAATGTACTCCAATCTTTCACACAAAAACAAAAATAATTGCAGGCCATATCAATTTATGACAGGAAAGAGAAATAAGTCGGAGACAACGAAATGATAAGACTGGCGAGAAGGCCTTTAGAAATCGCCACGTTTATACGAGGGGGGTCTCCTCAATATAGAGTGTTTTCGCTCACGTGGCCGGCATCTATGCAAATGTTTGGAACAAAAGAAAGCGTTGCATAAAAATTAAGGAGTTCAATTCCCACAGGACTGGTTTGGGACACCAACATGGTCGCCGTGACGTTATGTGAAAACACTCTATAGTATAAATATGGGGATCGTAGCGCCACTTGTACTGTTCCTCATCAAAAGATTATTTTAGGTCTCATTAGCCCTTCGGAAATATAAGTGGGTACAGCTTATTAACAGTGTTTCATTCGCACATTAACTCGCCGTTAGTCATTATCTTTGCATACTTTTCAGATACCTAGACGTTTACACGCGTTCCTCTTGTGTTAAAAATTTCAGTTTGAACAATGAATGACTGAAAAATAATGTGTGTATTTAGAGGGTCTCCAGTTTAAAGGACTCTCGCCTCCCTCTTTTCGTTTTGGAGGCCAGAGGGAAAGGTTTTCCCTTTCCCTGTCCACCGACTCTATCCCCGAAAAAAGAACGCCTGATCGCAAGTTATTTTATTTTCTCTACTGTTTCCGAATCCCTTCCTCAAAAGTATAATTAAGGCGCGTTAAAATCCTTCTTAGGACCATGCCTCTACCCCGAAAAATGTCGACAGGTCACGTTATAACGTTGGGCGCATGGGCTGTGGGGAGGAAATTGTTCACTCTCCCCACCCCAGGTCCTAAAGTCGTTTTAATCGCTTCCTCAGGTTCCGCTCGCCACAATATCCAAATGGGTCAGATGCTGACTCGTCCCCAGCCGTCTTTGCGTAACGCGCACAGTGGGAGCAGGCTATAATAGGGAGGATTTATGATTGGATATAATCTCAACGCGAAAAAAACAGGACATCACATTTTTGCCGTCGCATTGACCGTCAAAATACCTCTAGATTTCGAGCTAAATTTCTAAATGTAATAAACTACCCGGTATATACGGCGTTAAATCAAAGAAATACGATCTCCCAAAGTTTCGACTTAAAGAACAACTTTTTGGCACAGGATTTCCCAGTCGTCTCTTTCCCTCGCTTTCGTCCTTCCCATCACACCCTGCGCACCACTAGGGAGAGGTTGTGAGAGGCGACTGAGGACGAGTCAGTGTCAGATGCCCACGAGAAAGAGGCTGATAATCGGATTCTGGCCTCATGCCGTATTTGCGGCGTGAAAGGGTGACCGATTCACCTAGGGAGAGCAGGGCAATGAGCTAGCAAAAATCGGTTCCTTGACATGGCTGAAAACATTATTTTTTCAAAGCTGAAAATGGTTTCGAAAAAGGGAATACAACCGGAAACAAAGCATGGAAGCTAAGAATGTGTTCAAGCTATACCGGAGAGCTTTTCTTGCTGACAGGAAAAGTTATCCAGAATGGTGTGAACACCTTTGCGATATGTGTGAACAGAAGCCCTATCCGGTCTGACTCGTCCCCAGTCGTCTCTCTCTGTCTCTCCCTAGTGGCGCGAGGGGTGTGATGGGAAGGACGAAAGCGAGGGAGAGAGACTTCCTCCCTTTTCCCTTCCCATCACCCCCTCCTCCCGCCGCGCGCGTTACGCGAAGACGACTGGGGACGAGTCAGCTATCCGGTATGGTTTTCGTGCCGGCGTAAAAGCTGTTCGGGCATAGAGTGAACGTGCAGTCTCAGTCAAAATTGTTGGGACACTTTACTGTCTTCCTGCCCTCCCAATGTTGGAGAAAAAGATTTGCTAACTTAATTAACTGCGATAAACAACATTGGGAGGAAGCGGAGAGGAGCGAGAAGGGAAAAATACCGTTCAGTGGAAGTGTCCCAACTATTTTTGTCGAAGACTGTAGCCTTAGAAACGCACGTAAATAAAAATGCACGTTGGCCATGGATAGTAAATTTAACAGCCTTCAGAGGAAAGTGGAATTGTCTGATATTAGTCCAAACTTGAAAGGCTCTGAGTTGCCAGTCAATTATCCGATCCAAGGAAAGACATCTAAGATGATTGTTTCTACATTTAGCCGATTCAGATTCGTTATCTCAATGTATTGTGAATCCACAATCTTTTTCCCAAGCAAATGTGTAACAAGCGAAGCAAAAGAACCTTTTGTTTCGAGAACCAATGCGCTTCTAGTTGGCACATTTATATCAATAGATGTCGAGAGTATACCAGCAGCTACGCAAACTTATTGGAAAAGGGAAAGTTTTTACAAAAGAAATAGGTTTTAAAAAACCCACAGGACTGCTGGAACACCAACATGGCCGCCATTTCATTGTTCTGGAACTGACCAATATGGCGGACGTGACGTCAAGTGAAAACGCTCTACAAATCGATCGCTTTTCTTGAATTTGCTTTGTCTTGGGCTCCTTTAGGCTCTTGTGGGTTTAAGAGTTACAAGTTTTACAAAAATGGTACAAAATGTAAAGCAAAAGTATATATTTCGTACATGATCATTCACCGAATCTCCCAGCTTTATTTACAGAATGAATGCATATATACAAAGAGATGAAATAAACAAGGAAATTTAACTTAAAAAGTGTAACCTACCCTTAGCAATATTATCTTTGATCATCTTTCGACACATTTAATTTCAAAGAAAACATTTGGTCGCGGTTAGCATGAATACTGTCCTAAAACTCAATCAGCACTTTTTGTTTTTTTCTTACAAACCAGATTGGAGTTTTGAGATCGATAACTTAAGCAACTAATTTAACCTTCTCCCAATTTTTTCCCTTTTCCTGAGTTAAAGAGGTTTACAAAGGTCATTTGATACTAAGAGTACACAACCTTTTGATGGACTTGTAGGTAAGAAAATATATATTCGGCTCCTTTTGGCAACAAAACATTGATAAAAGAGAACGTGTAACTGGTGGCCAGCGACGGGAAACGATGAGAAGCGGTTGTAAACGCAGGCTAGTAAATACACGGCTATGTCTAAAGCAAACAAACAGAACCACTTGTTTCCTTTACGTTAGGCTATGAGATGGGTCACAATCTATAACCAATAAGGGCAACTGCATACAAGATGTTTTGCTGCGCTTAACAATGTTTGCAAGCAGTTTATCTCGTTCAGGGCCGGTTGCATTTTCCCACCTTTGAGAGCGTTTGCTGCCTGATTTATAGCAGCTCATAGATGTCATTGTTTAGATGTAATTGCTTTGGTTTTGACGACACGACAGTCATAAGAACACAAATTGCAATATTGACTCAGGTACTTTGCGGGTGCTTTGATAATCCTTGTGCGTGGCCTGGTTGTGTCATTGTTATAAACTCACATTCGTGGTGCTCGTGATATCTTAGGAGCTAGAGATTTGAATTTGAGGAGAACCTTTTCAGAATAGAGCGCTTCTTTAAGGGGGCATGAGCTACAGGGGCATCGGGAGTGTCTGAATAACAAAGCATCACTTCTAGTCGACCAGCAGGCATTCCATCTAGACAAAATAAACAAAGTGAATATAATAACCCTCACCCTCACTAGTAATAACCAAAGGTTATGGAGTAAGGGTGAGATCGTCGCAAACGCTATTGCTCCAACGCCAAGCTTTGCGAATGTTTCATGCGATAAAAGTTCAAAATGCGCGCGATCAGATTCGCCACATTGAGGTTGCGCGCGAGACCGTGTCGAGATCGTTGTGAATGTGCATTGTGCGACTGTTTTGGGGGACAAATTTGCCGCCATGTTAAAAATGCGTCCCCCAAAACAGTCCCACAATGCACTTGACAACCATCTCGAGCCGGTCTTGCGCGCGACCTCCAAGTTGCGAATAACGAGTGAAAGAGTGAAAGGAGCTCCAAACGCGTGTCATTCTTAGCAAAAGCCAAATTAATGTTGGATAAATATATTCTGCATATACGTAACAGCGACCTGGAGATAAGGATTGCGAGCTCCTCTGGTCGCTCGCAATAACCTAAAATATTGTTGCATATGAAGTATCTAAAGCTGCTTATAGCTGGATCAAATGGGTTTGGCACTTCCTTATGTCTTAGAAACATAATTATGGCGGGGAAAGTAGCCATTACCTTCATGGAAATACACACATTGCTCTAAACTTTCTAAAAGTCCTAATTTTTTTTCCTGGTTGGTTATTGCACTTTAAAGGACTTTTCATTCCTGTTTGGCGCGAAATTCACCGGTCGAAAATTCAAACCGGTGACGTCATGACAATGGACCAATAGGACTGTGTGGGACATTTCACGCCGCTCCCGACACAGCATATGTCAATCATTTTTCCCGCGTGAATTTATAATATGATTCAAATCCATTCAGGCGAAACAAGTTGACCTTTGGACTTCATCGTTCGCTCGGACGTTGGGAAGTCGACTTGTAGGAAGTTTAACATTGTCGCATATCCGAGCTCTATATCTGTTTCCCTCGCTCACATTAACCCTAACATGTAAGGACAGTTGGAAGAGCAAAGTCTAACTTGGAGGACATTTTAAGAAAGTAGCGGCCGCCAAACAATGTTTGCAAGCTGCTTATTTTTAGTCGGTAAATTAATGATGACAAAATTCGAAATGGCTTAGAACAAGGTTTTTGTACACACCTTCTATAAACTCTTTTTTATAAAGACCTTCATTGTAGCCTGTAACACTTACCATGTTCCAGGTTAAGCCACTTTGTTTCGGAGTGCTTGTCTGTAAAGGAGAGAGCAAGCATTTGAGAAACATCTACATAACAGAATTCTTCAGCTAGCATTTGTTACTGGGTGTAATTTAGTTATAATCTCAACACTCTTAGTACTTGGCCGGATTTTCTTTACAAACTCCAGAGGAATGCTTAATGTCAGTGATTATTACTAGAAAGTTGTAAAAAGAATCAAGTTTAATCACATAGTATCCATTGAAATTCTATAAAATTCTTTCTCTGAAATCGGTCTGACAATTTGCAGGACCTTGGTGATGAGACTAAAGATGAGAGGGAGGAGGGGGGAGGAGAAAGAGGAGGAAGAGGAGAAGGAGGAGAAGGAGGAGGAGAAGGAGAGGAAAGAAGAGGAGAAGGAGGAGAGGAAAGAGGAGGAGGAGGAGGCGGAAGAGGTGGAGAAGGAGGAGGAGAGGAAAGAGGAGGAGAAGGAGGAGGAGAAGGAGGAGGTGGAGAAGGAGGAGGAGGGGAGGAAAGAGGAAGAGGAGGAAAAAGAGGACGAGGAGGCGGAAGAGGTGGAGAAGGAGGAGGAGAGGAAAGGGGAGGAGAAGGAGGAGAGGAAAGAGGAGGAGGACGAGGAGGCGGAAGAGGTGGAGAAGGAGGAGGAGAAGGAGAGGAAAGAAGAGGAGAAGGAGGAGAGGAAAGAGGAGGAGGACGAGGAGGCGGAAGAGGTGGAGAAGGAGGAGGAGAAGGAGAGGAAAGAAGAGGAGAAGGAGGAGAGGAAAGAGGAGGAGGACGAGGAGGCGGAAGAGGTGGAGAAGGAGGAGGAGAGGAAAGAGGAGGAGAAGGAGGAGGAGGAGGAGGAGGTGGAGAAGGAGGAGGAGGGGAGGAAAGAGGAAGAGGAGGAAAAGGAGGACGAGGAGGCGGAAGAGGTGGAGAAGGAGGAGGAGAGGAAAGGGGAGGAGGAGGAGGCATACCTTCTGAATACCTCATAAACTTTGTTCGGAAAGCGTTAAAGATAGGTAGCAAAAGGAGGTAATGTTTTTTCCTTTTTGGTTTATTATTCTTGGGCTATTATAGCAATAAGGGCAGGACCTCCATTTCCACCCTTCTAAGTGTATTTGACCCTGCCCTAACTCAGTCCTTGTATGGGACTTTGACAATGAGGCACGGAGACTCAACATTTGCAAATCATACAAAGTTACAAGAAGCTTTTAAAAATACCTTGCGTGCTACCGCCCGTGTTTGAACGAGACCTCTTGATAAATACGTCTAAAAAAGAAAACACATTCAATTAATGACTGTAACCGGCGAAATTCATCAGGAAATTGAGTAATCCAAGTCTTCAAGAGCTATAGATGTAATTAGTTATCTGTAAAAACACCAAAGAAAATTTCTTATAGGAGCCCGAGAAAATAAAGGTCAAATTTCACAAAATGACACCTTACACAAGAATTTTTTCGGAATTTTATCTGTGTTTTCATAACTCTTGTCAAATTTGACATTTTCCTTCTCGGGCTCCCATGAGAAATAGTCTTTAGTGTTCTTACAGATAGCTAATTATATCTATAGCCCTTGAAAAATGTTAAAAAAGAATGCGATACTTTTAAAATTATTCTGGGACAAGGTTTCTTCCACTGACAACTGAACAACTGAAATTACTCAATTTCCTGATAGATGCTGTCTTAACGTTTTTGCACTAATGATTGCTTTTATATACAGCTATTGGTTTTGGCTATTATAACTGTGCACTGTACTTCTACTTGAAGGAAGAAGTCATGCTCACCTCTAAAGAATTCTTGGATTGAAATTTTCGTTTTGCCGACGGTGTTTTTCTTGGCATCTCTTAGTTCAAACACCAAATTAGCCTCATTTGAAATGGCGGTGCCTCCAGCAGTCTAAATGGCCAATTAAAAAGGATACAAAACGTCAAGATGTAAGGAAAAATAAAGAGCTATACAGAATCAGCTACAAGTGACATGAAAGACAAATAAAAACTAAGGCCGCCATCACTGACAACACGTGCGAGAAAAAAGGGACGCATCGAAAAAATTCACTTGCTACCGGAAGCAAAGAAGAGGCAACCGTTGCCATAAAAGGGAAATAGAACGACGTTTACGGCAATCGGGAAAAATCAGATTCATATTAGCAACTAGGCCTGCCTTTCGCTTACAGTCCAACTTCTTCATCTCTTTTGTTGCCATTCCGCGCCAAGTATTCTTTGGTCTGCCTCTTAACCCTTTAAGCCCCAGTATCCACATACAAATTCTCCAAACTGATCTCCATACATTTCCTTAAAGAATTAGTTAAGAGAGTTTGTTCAAAGATCAAAGTATTTTCTCTTGTGCATCATTTTATTAATTCTCATAACTTATCTCTGTACAGTGTATGGATAATTGTAAGGAGAAGATTGATCTTGGACACTATTGGGACTTAAAGGGTTAAGCTCCTTTTTCCTAGCAGAAACAAATTTAGTGCGATTCTTCTCATCCGCAGATCTTTTACGTTAAGTTTAAAATCTCACCTGGAAGATGTAATTCCATTTCGCCATGCCACTCTCTGGAGTCAGCTGAGGAGTTGTGCACATAGTAATGTACTCGTGCTTCATGCTGCTCTTTCGACCGCGTCGCGGACTGGGAAAGCAAAATGGTGACGCTATTAAGAACAGTTATCGTTAAGGCTTCTAAAGCGTTCTATTATGTCTCTTCCAGACCTTCAAAGCTTCGACAGGCCAACCTAGCCCTACGAACGCATGCGTGGTGGGCGAGCGGTTAATCTTGCGAAATAGCGGTTGGGGTTTAAGTGTTGCCATCGCGTCGTTTTTTCTAGACAAGGAAAAGGAGGTGCACCGTAATTTTTAGGGAGTTATTATAACTCCAAAAATGGAGTAAAAATGTTAGGTACAGGATAACCCCTTTTTGGGGGTTACTTTAACTCCTAATTTAACTCCGAATTTGGGGTCATTTTTACTCCCAGTCTGGAGTTAAAATAACTCCGAAATGGGGTTATTTTTACTCCTTACATGGGTTGTTTACTCTTTTTGGAGTTAATTTAACTCCGAAAGTGGAGTAAAAATTTTAGGTACAGGATAACTCCTTTTTTGGGGTTATTTAACTCCTCAATATCTGGGGTCACTTTTACTCCTGAAAAAGAGTTCTTTAAACTCCTTTTTGGAGTTAAAATAACTCCCTAAAAAATGACTCGACTGTAAGGAGTTAAATTAGCCCCACTAGAGGAGTTATCATAACTCCTTGAAAATTACTGTGTGCTTCCTGCTACCAAAGCAAACTTTCGTTCCGGCCTTTGCTTACTTTAGCTACCCCTCACGATCAAACCCTCACTCCCTCTCCTCATGTATACAACAATAGGGACCTTAAGATCCGACGACGGCGACGGAAACTGGAACGCCGCATAAACAATAGGTTTAATTAGCAAAACAACAATTTTGCGCGTGCATCACGCTTTTTTGTACATTTCTTTGCCGTCACTGCACGACCACGACGTGAAAATGCCTAATTCCACGATGTGCAGAGGAAGTACACAAGCGACGACGAAATTTCCTCTCTCTTTCTGAACTTGGATGTGGTTCTTAGGAATTCAAATTTTGGAGGGTTCGCCTACATTTGACAAAGTTAGTGACTTGGAGTAATTGCGATGAAGGTTGAAAGAACGCAAATTCACTTTGTCAGCGACGTTTTCTCTGCCGTCGCCGTCCTCGGATCTTAAGGTCCCTAATGTACAGACGGCAACTTGGAACGAAACCAAAGAAACAGAACCATTTGTCTGCATTATAGAGGTACAGTCAACTCGACCTCAATACCGACACCATGCAAGGAGACAGAGCTAACTGGCTGCAGTACAGAGATGATCATATTAGAGAGATACAGCCAACCTCCTTAATAAGCACATCAAGTTATACTAACACCAAGGGAGAGGGGTGGAGGCAGAGCCAGCTGTATTACAGAGATGTTCGTATTAAAGCTGATTTAGAGGGTACGAAATTGCTTACGACTATCGTGCGCGACTAGCATGCATCATGACTTCACGACAGATCGTGTCGTGTAAGTTAGACTCACGACAGTTGTACGACAGATTGTGGATATCGTAAGTGAAAATTGTGCGCGTGTGGTTGACAGTCATGACGTATGTTAGTCGCGCACGATAGTCGTAGACAAAAATCGTACTGTCTAAATCGGCCCTTAGAGAGATACAGCTAACCTCCTTAATACGGACACCAACTGTTTTGTATTACAGAGATGACCATACTATAGACGCGATACAATAATCATAGCCACTGTTATATGGAAAAATGTTCTGTTCCAGTTCATTGGATGTATATTAATAACACTTACATCTCAACTCTCGCACGAATCTGAAATGTTCCAAACCCTGAAGATACAAGAAAACAACTCCTAAGTAACTTATTGTGTGATCGTTCAAGTGAAAGCTAGTGAACATTAATAATGTTTATTATGCTGTCCAGGGTGGTTCTAATTACTTAATTTGTGAATGAGATCTTTAAGTGTGACCTTTCAACCATGAATCTTATCAACCATATTTTCACATGGTACTATTTGTTTAAAAGTATTTTATGACATCAAATCTGTTTTTTTCTTGAATTTTAATTTTTGGTACTCTCAAGAATAAAGAGTCGAAGGAATTGGTAACAAACATAAGTTGTTAATTTAACCTGTGATGTCCGAGCCCTGAATGACTTCTCCTGATACACTATAAAATAATGGTGGAATCTGGCTTTGAATGTATTCTGAAAACGAATAAAACAATGCATTAAAAAACAATGACATTCACATTTCTCTTGAACTCGGTTTCTAAAATGTTTGCTGCAGTTTCTCGGTTTAATCCTGTGAAAAAAAAAAACGGTGCTCGGTTAAGATTCCACAGCCCAAGCGGTTAAAAACCCGGAATCATTGCTACGGCTCAAAGCCACGATGTGTAACGATCATGTTCGTGAAAATCGACTTAAAGGAGGTACAAGAAAGAACGTAAGAGAAAAAGGGTCAGTCTGATTGTCAAAGCAGGTAGAAAATGCCATAGACGATAGCAACATCATAATTATCTAAGTTGAGTCGGCTTTTGAGAGTATACCTTCCATCTTGTCCAATGTAAGATCAAACACGTCTTTAACAGCTTCGGTGTGTTCACCAGCATCACTGATTCCAGAATCATTACCGCTTTCTCCTGGCTGAGTTGCTGCGTCCGTTGCTTCGTCCTAGGATATAAATAAAGATCTGGTAAAACACTCACAATACATGTATTTGTCAGATATTGAGCCAATGTTGGGTGAAACAGTGACAACATTGTCACAACATTTGTTTTTGAATGCTGTGCCAATGTTGTAACCATGACGGGCCAAATGTTCCCAAAGTTGTCCAACATTTGTCCAAGGATTCTTTGAGATGTTGATACCATGCCTGCCGCGTCAAACATTCGCTTCACCGCCAAAACATTTTCAACACAGGTTTCTTTGGCTAATTTGTGTTTGTGATTAGTCATATAATTTTTTCGAAGAGCGCGAAGAAATCTCTGTTCTACGTAATATGGAAGAAAGGATAGGGCGAGCGAGGGGTGGGGGGTGGGGGGGGGGGGGGGCAACCACTGGGCGAGTGGCACGCAATTTAAGGGTTACCTGTGTTTTGCAGCCATCTTTTACTCTTTTTACATCCGTAGAAAGATAGCGTTTTGTCTGATATTTTTCACGACTGCTGTCGCAGTATTTCAGCAGCTTTGTCTCGGGATTCTCTGCGCAGACATACAGCGACAGAGCAACATTATAAGTGGGAGTAGAAATACCCTAACTGCCGCTTATACATCTTCGTAATGGTCTTTAAGAGGGCTTATTAACGGAAGGGCCTATATCCTATATCCGAGGGGGCTTATTACTGGGTTTTTAATTAAGCTTCAAACAGACATAATGTATCGAATTCATTTCAATGCATTTGAAGGAACGCTTATATCCGGGGAGAGGCGTATAATATTTACGTTTACAGGTCGATGGGCTTATAACTGGTGGCCCTTGTAAGTGTGTGTGTGTGTGTGTGTGTGTGTGTGTGGGGGGGGGGGGGGGGGGGCTGTAGGCGGCATTTTACGGTACTTATGTTGCCATCAAGGGTGACAGCATTGTTGAAAACGTCTTTACCTGTTCACCAGGAATCGACACTTTGAACTGAACCTGGATTTCACCTGACTCAGCTTCTTGAAGCTTGAGCCACTGAGGTTTTCCTTTCTGAAGACGAAACACGCATAGTTAACACAATATTAAATGCACAGGATGAAAACAATGCCCCATGCAACTTAGTAGTTGGATTTTGGTACGTTTTAGACCGTTGAAATTCAGACTATGAGGGTTGGGGATATGAAGTGAGGTGCGACATGGGGAGTAACTGCGATAAAGTTTATACGTAAGCCTCAGAATGGAAAATGATGTGTTAAAACTCAATAATCATGGTAAATTTATATCTAGCTTTAAAGGTGCCGATGGCTTGAAAATACTCCCTGCTACCCAGTGTAATCATTCGAGTCCTTAGGAATCGTATTGGTACTGGTATAAGTTATAGAGCACTTTCCTAATAAGGCTTAGGCTTGATTATGCGCAGTTTGCTCTCCTCCACGCTTCAGGTTACCTCAGGCACATTCAGTCGAACCTCTGTAATACGGACACCGAAGGGACAGAGCGAAGTGTCCATATTAGAGAGGTGTCCGTATAAAAGAGGTCACTATGATTACGTCACTTTTAAGACCCCACTGACAGGTTAGAGTGTTCAGTAAGTAAAATCAAGCCCAAAACTCAGTGTCTTATTCATTTCTGAATCTAAATTGATTGATGTTATTGTACTTCTCAGTTATATGCTGTACATACGAATTTTGGAACGAAACGAAACTCTTCGCCTAAGACATGTTCTTGTATTGGTATCGCTGACTGATAACGTGTCAGCGTTTGTGTAACTGCCGACAGGAAATGGTACATATACCGCAAATTATCGACACCTTGTCCCGGAGTGTCCGTTATAGAGAGGTTAAGTTTGTACGAATTTGCTCCCAAGGGCCGAGATTTGTGTCCGATGTCCGTATTAGAAAGGGTTCGTATTATAGAGGTTTTCTTTACAGGCAATGTATGAGAATTTTGTCGGTACATAGGAAACTGACCGTAATAGAGAGGTGTCCGTACCGACAGGTTCGACTGTAATTGTATGCCCCATCTTAGTCTGTCATCGAAGTAAACGACCAGCAGTCGCTATTTTTGACCCAATTAAGACATTTTCCTCCAAAGGATAAAATGAGAGGGGCCTTTTTAAGGTTTCTCTGCTAGGAACCAGTCTATTCATGGCCCATTTGGCAAATAATAATACACATAAATAGTGTATAAAAATAGCAAGTTCACCTTGGAAGCGTCCTTTACTTCATCCACTGACAAAGACACAGTTCCCATGAAGTCATTCTGAAACAAATCTTTGTCAAATACATCCTAAAACAAAATTAAACCAAATACTTTCTTAAATGTGTGTGCAAAACAAGGTTAAGGGTATTATAGCGTGATCATTCAAGTGAAAGCCTCGATGGCGGCTCATCACATAGAACTGACGGTACTTTTAGTTTTTCAGTATCTTAAAAAAAAATGAAAATTGCGATTTTTATTGAATGGTTTCGTTCGTTATCTTTAGAATTATAGATGATAAGAATTCGAATTTACACTTACAAGGTTGATCTTGTCATCACCTTGAGGCATAGCAATGGATACAGACTCGTTCCACACGGGCGTCAGTGTTTCATAAGCCACGTTAGTCTTAAACTTCTTCGAGTTGTTTACTCGCACCACGCAAAACGGATCACTTAGACCTGTTGAGACCAGATTAAGAAAGTTTGTGTCAATCTTCACCGTAGAGGACGACCTTAAAAGCAGGAACGAAGATTTTAAGCGAGATGAGAACCTTGTTTTTAGTAGAAAATGCAACTTGAAGTAAGTTAAGGTCTATGAACGTAAAATTCGCATAGATGAAAGGAAACACGCAAAAAACATCCGTATTTTCGCGGGACGAGAAACTTCTCTTTGTCTACCCGGTAGAGGAAAGGATGTGCAGCTCCTTCTGATTAATACGAGGCGCAATTAGGGCCCTGAATAAAACGAAAGCCAACTTGAATGTTACTGAGGGTCACAAAACCTTTCTGTGACCGTGTAAGTTTTGTTCCCTGTCGCATTTATTGTTCATGGTTCCGTTTCATTGATTCTTGACCCCTAATGGTAAGTTAATGAGGGCGAAAGCAAACTAAAAAATGTTGCTCACTCTCATACCTGTTCTCTTCATTTTCATTGTTTTCATCCTCTGGCTTCTGCACATTTATATTCTTTCCTTTCACTGCCATCACATTTATTGCAGCTCATATTTACGAGCGAATTACGACCTCAGAATAGGGTTGATTCGGTGCGCTTTATACTACTTATGGAGCATCTGGTGATTTCTACGTAGAACTCACCATTACTGTCCATGGCCGGCATTTCTTTGCCTTGAAGAATCGTGATCACTAAAACTCCAAGCTCTAGGAAGCAAAAATAAATGTGTCAACAATTCTGCATTACAACAACGACTGTTACTCATGAATACTTAAAAACTGTATGTGATTTACCTTTGATTAACCTCAACTCTTCGACCTGTCGTTTGATTCTCATACTGCTCTTCATTGTATGCTTCTTGCCATGTTCCTGAAATATAATAAGACCATGAAAGGAAAGATCTACGATTAGTTAAAAAATCGAGGGGAAACTACATCTAATACAATGTACAACACTGGCCTCAGACTAACAAACTATTGCAACACTTGGATAAAACTCTGTCTTTTAGTTCTGTCGACATGCATTTATAATTCAAACCATGGGCGATCAGCAATTCAACTAAACAAACTATTAGACTAACAAACTATTGCCAGACTTGGATAAAAGTCTATATTTTAGTTCTGTGGACATGCATGTATAAATCAAACGATGGGCGATCAGCAATTCAACCAAAAACGTGACGTTGATACAAATTATTAATAGACAATTTTCGAGTTGCACCAAGCCCCTTCTTTAAACGGAGGGTGAGTGGAGAGTCTTCAAAGTCGATAATTGTCATACAATTAAACGTGTGCATGAAAGGTTTAGCAATTGGCCTCAATTTATAATGAGAGTTTTGAAACTCGGAGTTGGGTTATTATAACCAAAGAGTTTTAAAACGTGTTTCAGGAGCTTTGGTGTGGACTAAACGTACGTTTATTTCCTCGATATCTTCACCATCCTGTACCCCAATGGGTTGCTCCTCTTTCTCTGGTGAATGAAACAGGTGAAAAGCAATAAACAAAATTGTTCATGATCATTGATACAAACTGTTGGATAGAGTAAAGACATACGAATTATGTCATAGAAAGGTCACTGCCTTGTTCAGCAGCTTAGCAAAAGTTGTTCACAAGTAAGAAAAGGACGAAACGGAGCATACGAAAGGTAGTTTCAGCGTCTTGGAAACTGTCAAAATTAGAACAAATCCTCAAAAAGTTGAGCGCCTATTGTGTAAAACAAATAGATCCCATGTTGCCGAGTGTTCAGGTAGAGATCACAGACTACTTCTATATGTGGTAGAGCTATTAATGTTCAGTGAGCCGCCAAGGTTTCTTCGTTGTTACTTCATTCACGTGAAAATACGCCGTCCAAATCTCTATCTCATTTGCAATGCTTAATTTGCCTCACCCTGGAAGTGAGGCCTCCGACGAATCACTTTGATAATGGCGTAGAGTTTTACAGACCCACCCATTCTCACCTGACTTTGCTACGGACTCTATAGGCTGAAACACCGCTGACACTGTGAGCGCGCCTGCTTTCATTGTTGAGTCCTCTGACCTTTTCTTACCAAACACTTTGTACTGTAAGTCGATCTTGCGTTTGATGATTGCGGGCTCGTCCTACGTGAATATATAACGAAATAAGCTTAGATCAAATCATCTATCCCCTTTGAAACACAAAAATGAAGTTTGAAATGATAAGAACTTTACTTAAGGTACATTTTTGTTTATATTTGTTCATTGTTGTTTGGATAGTTCAAGGCCTTCATTACGACCAAACAGTTACTGGGCTTCATTTGGATTTAGACTGAAGATCAACATAACAATTTTATTATTGTTTTTGGATTCTTTGGTTTTGTTCTTTCACGGATTAGTTTAGCAAAAACATTGCACACCTTTCCTGTCCAACCTCTTGTTTACAATTAGTTTCGAATATCTTCAGGTGATCGCTGGGATGCCAAGCCGAGAGAAATAAAAAAAAAACGAAACAGGCATTTCGGGTTGATTAATGATGTATGTTACAACTTCAACTGGTGTTGTACATAGAAAAAGTAAAGAAAGAGAGAAATCAGTTTAAAAAATGGGTACCAAAGTCATCTCCAGATTACAGGAACCCATGAAGTCATCTGACTGTCCTTGCCAATTAACATCACGGTCATACAACAGGAATGACAGCGTGGTCTAAAACAACAATAGAGATATCTATCAGCTACATGGAGTTAAAGCTTCAGGTGAAAACATGTCGCAAACTTTGGAACTTTCCTTGGACTTATATGTTTTATCATTTACCCGCTGCCTGGTAATCTCCATTGAAAGACAAGACCCCGGTCTGTCTCCCGCTATCACCAACCAGGATCTATATGAAACTGTTAAGATCATGATGGTGGTTGTGACTTGAGGCCACATCTCAGTTCAGTTGATCGCAGCGACGTTGGCCATGTCGCGTGGAGCATTCTTTCATTAGTCAATTTCAAGGGCACATAAAAGAACCCACCCTACTGTTCAAAAAGAGTTGCGGACGTTTTCTCATTGGAGTGGTCGGCGGCCGCATTGCACGGATCATTCACATCATGAGTTGGTTGGGCTATAGTAAGCTCATAAATGGGCCCATCACAGAAACCAGTGGCACCGTTTTATGCTGGAGTCCGAGTTAACTGTTAACATATCAACATAAAATGGAAACAGGACACTTCTGCTGTCCTCTCCTCTGCGATGTTACATTCATTCATCGGTCAAATATTAACGCCCTATTTGTACAACGTTACCTGAGAGTCGTGCCCGACACAGTGGTTGATACTGATACCACATTTATTCCCTGGTTTTACGTAAGCTCACTTTTAACAATGGAAAAATGATAAAATAACCAAGATAATAGTCCCTTTACAGATATTAAGGGAGCTATGTATCGCCTGCATGATATTTCCATACATAAAAATTACCTTTGTAAAATCTCTGACAGGAAATTCTACTACAGAATCCCACACCGGGTTTACCGATCCAGACACATGAGGGGTGGTTTTCACCTTAAAAAAAAAGTTAACAATTGTTACAATAAAAATAACTTCTTACAAAATATTGTGCAAACGATTTGTGTGGTTTAAAAGACTCCAATCGTACCCATATTAACCTTAACTGTAACCCATGCCATACAAGCTTAAAAGTGATGCTTAAAGGTACTGTGAGAGTAAGATCACGAACCTTGTCCGGGACGTCATCATATGTTAGGAACGGTTACAATAAGCCGTGCCTGGAACAGGTTATTTAGCCGCATAGAATTGTCACTAGGGGTGTTTCGTGGGAAAGACTGTTTTTTAGGCGATTATTAGCGTTGACTTTTGATCTTTGTGACCGTTTGTGCTTTATCTGCCATTCACAGACTACAGCTAAAAGAATAAAATTACTATTACAAAGTCGACCAATCAGCGCTCGTTGACAAATTCCAGACAAATCTGCGTCATCAGTATGGAATTTTTGGGGCCGAATCGGAGACTTCTCTCCCACGAAACGTTCCTAAACTGGAAGGCTAGTAAATAGGTATTGGACAAAGTACAGAAAGGATCGTTGTGCAGATTACATGGCGCACCTTTTCCCTATTTGCTGTGACGATACAGTAGGGATCACTGAATCCGTCGTCATCCATGGCCAGCAATTTCTCACCGCTATGTACAACCACCAGAAGAAGACCCGATACTGCAAAACACGCCAGAGTTGATGATAATCAACAGGAGGAATACCCATCAACGCACAGTAAGGAAAAAATTAACGTTACTACTTTTTAGTTAAGATTTTTAACTGCGTAGTGGTTTCGTTATTGAATTCTTGTCAGGTGTTAAACCTTCCTAAGACGAGACCGACTACGAGAACGAGATTTTCTAGTGCGCGCGCGCGAACCAGCGTCATTTTGGCGGGAAAACGTGGTAGCCGTCGCCATTCCACTACGAGTTTTCGCGAGAATGTCGTAGTGGCGGAAACAAGTTTTCAAGTGTTAGAAATTTTATCATTTTGTTGCGATCGAGAGAGGGTTTAAGCTCCATTAATAAAAATAACCGTGTTAACTTTTCTGGAGAAAAAATGTAAAATAAAGCTTTAAGGGTTGTCTTTTTTTAAAAAAACGCGAAAAAGCGTTAAGACAAATCTCCTTTTTGAAGTCTTTCTCGTCCTCGAATCTAACGGTCTCGTCATTTCGAGGCAAATTTTCCCGCAATCCCGAAGGTTATTTTTGAATCCAACCTTGCGTGCACACTTTCAATCCCTAATCTCACCTCACTTTAATTTAAGATCCCGAAACCCGAGGGAAATCCTGAATCCCGTAAAACCTATTGGGGACGGACCCTCATGATGGCATCGAAAGCTCGTACAATATACCAGGGTGGTTTGTTACATTTCTGCCGTTGTCGTACCAGCGTTTACTTTACCTTGGTTATCATCCTCGGGTTTCTCGTACTTTTCAAGAAATTCCTGCTCATCTGTTCGACTGCTGACTTCGTAAGATTTAAGTCGTGTGTATTCTAACGTCACTTCTAGCCTAGATCCTCGGATGCCCTCCTTGCTGAGTGTAGTCTCGCTAACAGCGAACAGACAAATGATGAGTATGAACATGCTAGTAGGTAGGTTAACAAATGAGCATATGAAGGTAGATACATATCCTTACTTCAGCTTTTTTATGACATGCTACCGATACATAATATTCTTCGTTCGGCTCTCGGGTGGGGTACTTCCTTATAAGAGGCTAATGGGGATGTGCCGCTGGATGGGCTCGCATTTTCACGACTGGATTGACTATAATGGAGTTACTAGAATGGGGTCGCACATTTTCGCATTTTTGGGGGTAAGACAGTTCTTCATATTTACGGTTAGCAAACGTACCAGAATGTTTATACCGTAGACGAAAAGTAAAGTGTTCTTCATTCAACCTAAAAAATGGGTCAATTTATAAATATAGAAAGTGATTCAGTTGGGATAGCGAAAGTTACATACTTGGCCAAAAGTGACTAAGATAGGGTCTATAACTGACCACAGAATAGACTATAATGGGGTAGAAGCCCTGAGAGGCCGGCGGCACATACCAAGCAAACATTAACCAAAGTACCCCTCGGCGTTCGGCTTTGCTTTTCAAAACAGCTCGCTCCATGTAAAGGAATCCAAGACGGTCTCCACGCATTGGATTCCTGATTCCAGGTACACGATTTCCGGATTCGTTAGTGGGATTCTGGATTCTTTGAGCTGTATTCCAAAACCCGGGATTTCGGATTCCATAAGTAAAAATTTCCCGGATTCCAGAATACGGATTCCCTTAAAGTGATGTTACACGGGACGATTCGCAACGACGATTTTTAGCGCAACACAGCGTTGCAATGTTGGAACAATGTTGGAATCATTCGAAACCATGTCGTAACAATGTTACAACGCTGTGTTGCGCTAAAAATCGCCGTTGCGAATCGCCTCGTGTAACATCACCTTAAGGCGAGGCGAAACAGCGGCAGCAACAGCAACAAAAAGAAACAACGACCAGTTACAAAAAAAAAAAAAAAAAAAAAAAAAATACTGTAGTAACTGTTGATCGTAACTTACACTTTTTTCTTCTTCTCCAATCCAAGGCTACCCAAAAACATCTTGTATTTTGCAATGGAATATTTCGTCCCAAAAGTCCTTTTGCCGCGTATTTCAACATTCAGCTATTCGGAAAACAAACAGTTTAGATAAAGCAAGTTTGAGCTTGTATGCAGTTTAACAGCACCAACGTACTGAAAACCACTCTGGCAGCAACCCCCCATTGTTAATACAGTGGAACCCCGTTAATACGGTCACCAATGGGCCAAAAAAATTTGGCCGTATTAACGGGGTGGACGTATTAACGAGAGTTTTTATACAAGAAAGTGATGGCGGTTTTTACCAGGCGGCCAAAAAAAGTGGCCGTAACAACGCGGTGACCGTGTTACCCAGGTGGCTGCTGGGCAGGGTTTCACTGTACTCTTATAAACCATTACAATGACCGTCAAAAGTAGAACCAAGAACCGCTGGTGAAAAGTTTGACTGCAAAATTTGTAGGATTTTGACGTCATTTCTTTGGTCTATTAGAGTATAGGCAGCAGAAAGTTGTATTTTTTCAACGTCCATATCCAGCGAAGGTTCTTAGAAAATCGCGCACAAGAGATAGAGGAAAAAGAATGCGCTATCAATAAGTTAATTTCCATCCTTACAGACACTTAGTTCTCAACATTCAACTAAAAGCAAAAAACAGAGCTGTACACCTTGTCGTTAACGACCATGGATATTCTTGGTTTGGAACCACGTGAAAAGGCGACCATGTTGGTAGTCCATACATTAATTCTTTTCGAAGAATTTACATGAAAATGGAGCTTATTTCCCAGAGGAGAGAAATGCTTTTGTTTTTGACCACTAACATGGCCGCTATGATGTCACGTGCAAACCGGCAATAAGGTATGTACCTTATCATTCGCCAAGTCGTAAATAAGTAAGGATATTGATTCTTCAAAAGTTGTTCCACCCTGAATCTTTTCTGTGTTTTTCTCGTCTAGATTACCCACTTGGAGAGATGTCCATATTTGGTCATCTGAAAGAAATACGGAAAACCTTTGAGCCGTGTTTCTGGAATTGTGTTAAACAAAATCCCAAATCGATTTTTTTTTATTCAAACAGATGCTGCGAGGAGATCGAAAGGTTGATGCTAAAGAACGCGCTATTGTGCGATTGCGAGCCTTCCCCACACCTTACGTCATAACGTGCCGCTGACAATAAAGATGAGCCGACGATGATCAGGCCCAAAAGGCGCGAAAACCAAGACTTCAAACCGCTTTTTTGAGCAAAAAATAATAAACGAACCAGAAGAAAGAGCAAAACTCGATTTTGTACGCCACCTAAAAAAAATACAAAAATGGAAGGATTTTTTACTTCAGTTCTCCTTTAATTGAATGCCACTGAGCGTACTTTTCTTTTGGGGAAAGTGGATCTATATCAATAGGGAGCTTAAGCAAAGCGACGACGGCAAAAAAAAATTCACGTCGCTAAAAAAATCAATTTGCGTCCTTCCAAACTTTACCACGTCTACATATGTGGACCGCTCAATTTGTCAAATGCAGACGATTTTTCCTGGAGTTGAATTCTTGAGGACTTTATCCAGGTTCAAAAAGAGAATGGATATGTTCACGTCCTCCAGGAATCGTTGCATTAGATGGTTTCATGTCGTAGTCGTGCAGTGGACGTCAATGAATGTACTGGAAAGCGTGATGCACGGGCAGAGTTGTTGTTTTGCTCATAAAACCAACTGTGTTTTGACGTCGTTATCGTCGTCGCTCCCTAACAGGGACTATGGTCGGTTCAAACTTTTCAATCCGTGATCTAAACCTACAATCACGGACAGAAGTCGACAAGTTTGGCTTGGTAACACTTTTTCCAACACGCTAAACAAACGTTCGCGAGCGACCTGAACTTGCACTTGTCCAGTCCCACCCCCTAACTTACTACCTGCCAGTTTCAATATTGTATTGATTCGGGGGAGGCGTAGGAGCGTAATCTCGACCCCAGATCTGGGTAAGAGATTAGGGGAGGCGGGGACAGCAACACAACTTTAAAAGGATAGCGCTTTTCACTTGTAAAACTCAAATAATATTTATGGCATGCTATCAGTGTCCCAAGGACTCTAATCCAGTATTGTATAATTATACTGACCTGTATATTTCTCTGGCAGTCCACCCTTAAGAGTTACCGTAAGCAATCCATCGGCTAAAAACACGAAGAGAAGACATGTTGGAGATGTTATCTTAGTAACGCTCAACTTTATAAAAAGCTTTGGTGCCGGCGCTTCTAATTCTACACTTTGGAGATCTCTACTTAAGAGCAAGGGCGTGTGTGTTTGTAAGTGGATGGATACTTGGAAGATGCCCCGATCATATCTTAAACATCGATTTGTAAAAGAACAAGAAAAGTCGACACTAACCATACGTTGATTTCTTAGCAGCACTGAGCATCTCGTCCGGATCAACTCCGTGAAGCGGCACCTCGATTCTTCCGGGGTCAACCAGCGCTGTAAGAACCAAAACAAGAACAATTGCTCGAAAAAAAAAAGTCCAAACAAACTTTACTTAGAAAGCGTGACATTTTACAGTTCCATGAACTAATTAACCTGTGAACTTCTAAGTTTCCCCAACCATTGGAGACATTTTCCAGGTCAAATTTGAATTTCAAAATATTGGTTGGAGTTTGGACAAGCCGTGTACACCAGCACGAAATTTCATCTTACCGTAAGTTAAACTGTCCATAACAAGAGCGTTTATGAAATCTTTTAACATTGGAATGTCCATCACTTGAACAGCACGCATTAGGCGTACATCAAAGTCGACGTCCGGTCTGCAAAGCAATAAAAAATACAACGAGACATAACTCTATCGGGCATATTTAGCAATAAAGACACAAACCATGGCAAACGGTCCGCGCACAACGTTGGGAACACACCATCGATGCGTTGGCAATGTTTAAAAATTCCGCCACGAACGCCAGAGCACTGAACGGAGGTCGACCTGAAGAAACGTCTTAAGACGGGTAATACCTTCCTAAACGGGTTGAGAAAGGTCTGAGGACTTGTGTTTTGGTCAGAGCTGCAATAAACAGCCAGCAGGACAAGTTCAAAGAGTTGGTAGAGCGCTTGACTGCAGAGCGCTAGGTCGCGAGTTTGATCCTTGGGGTCGGAACAACACTCACGGTCTAAAAAACAATTGAGAAATGAAGGTACTGCATTTGTCCTGCAAGCGGCTGGACCTTCGCGTGGCTCGTATGACCACGTAAAATGGCGGTCCCGTCTCCAGTAGGAGACGTAAAAATAGTGTCCCCGATTAGCACTTTTTGGTTAAATACACTGACACTGATAAGAAGTGCATTTTTCATTGGAAAATGTCCTATTAAATGAAAATTAACCAGGCCCGACTTAATCGTCTGACGACACGGTGTCTGGACAAACTCAGTACCACAGACTTTCACTTTTGCAGACAAATAAATAATTCCTTGAGCGTTATAAATTGTCGCACCAACCATATAAAATCGTTGCAGTGTGTATAGGACAGTAATCGGAGAATCTACTACCAAGCCCCGCATCTAGCATGCACATTTTTTGTCAGACGCGTAATGCTTCCTTGATAGAGTCCGACCACATTTTTGTTTTCTCAGTCTAAAATGGTGACTAAGCCGGACATACGTCCTTTCAAGAAGGAAAATTATTTGCCAGTCTAGCTGTTAGTTAGTCAAAAGTGGTAAATGGTAACTGGGCTTGGTCTGATATACCCTCTTTCGGGCTCTTGAATTAACATATATCACCCAGATATTTGTTGTTCTTACTTTTCAAGGAACGTAACTGCCACAGACTTCATGTGTGGAAACGGTACAAGATGATCCATTTCGAAGACAATCTGAACTCGGCCCGATAATGATAGATCTTCGATGCTGACATCAACATCAGCTCCAACCCTGAATAATAAGAAAATTTACATAATCCGATTAATAGTAAGTGATTTACTGACTGAAGCAATAACAGACGTCCCTTTTACCAAGGGTGTCGGCCCGAATCTGTGGCTGAAATTACGAAGTAAGCTTAATGTGAAAATTCTTATAGGCTATCGGAGCAGCCCATTTCTGCCAACTGAAGAGAATCGCAAAAGATTCTTTAATTTTCGCGACAATCTTGATGAAAACGCACTTTGGCAGCTTAGACAAACGTGAGTTTGATACCGTAAACCAAATGTAAGCTAAACCAAGTAAGCTCTCTACTCCAGCAAGCCTCCTCTTTAGAGAAAGAAAGTTTTTAAATTCTTTCTCCTCCGTTCCCTGCCTTTCTTGGTTTTAGCGATCAACCTTGTACTGAGACTGCATTTAATGACATCTGTCACAAATGACTGACCCTGCTATGATCAAAGTGCGGTAAAATTTGCAATTATATCACCCTACTCTCTAGACAGTAATTTCCCCCATCCAAAACAGCAATTAGAGCGTGATCATTCCAATAGGATTCTTCCTCTTTCTTTGCTAACGGCACTTTGTTTTACTTAAATGAATAGCCACCCCCCCCCCCCCCCCCCTCAACACTCACACTTCTCCATTAAGCTTTAACCCTCAAATGGGGAAAAGGGCCCGAGAGGGCTCAACAGAGGATTTACGGTAATTGAGGCTTGCCGTGACAATATGGAGCTTTAGCAACGACAACGACGACGTCAGCGGAAAACGTCGCTATACAAACGGTACATGGGGGGAATTTCACGTCGTGGTCGTGCATTGACGGCGACGAAATCTACAAAAAAGTGTGCTGCACGTGCAAAATTTAAATTTATGTGTTTCATAATTCATTAAACCTTTTGCTCTTTTGGCGTTCTCGTTGCCGTTGCCGTCGCCGTCGCCGTCGTCGTTGGTTAAGCGTGTGTACCCAGCGTTTCCCGCCAAATTGAATCACAGCGACGCATCAAACTGCACCAGCCATAACAAGTACTCACATTTTCCCGCCCAATCTGACTTTGATGGCAATTTTAGTGTCAGGCGCATGTAAACACAGATCCATGACAAGAACTAGCAGATGCCTCTGCCTGGTTGCCATGTCAACGGGTGGATTGAAAGCGTTTCCCTCCGTGGCGGGAATGTCGGGCGAGTCATTTTCGTCGATATTCTCAAACACTTTCACATATTTCACAAATGGCGTCTTCTTTCCAAAATTAAACTCGGTGAGTTCCATAGATTCTAAAAATAGAAGATAAAGTGGTCTAGAGGTTGCGAACGTCCATTAGTAGGCCTCTTCAGAGTTCCAAAAACCCTCATTTTCAAACTGAGGCCAAAATGAGTTTTATTTACATGAGAATGAAAAATCCTTTCCATATCAAAGGCTGAGCACTTAACCTCGTTTTGATACAGAGGCCCGGGGGAACTCGGAAATGGCCTGTTGGGGGAAAAAAGAGGGGTGGGAGTGGGGGGGACAAAGGGAGTGGCGCACTGGTGAGAAGACTCGTACCCCCGTACCCTCCCCGAAGGGATGCCGATTGCTACCTCTCCTTTCAGTTTTGCCAATTAAACATAGAATATAATCTTGAGCTTGAAACGAAAGCGACTTGTTGTAGCTGAAGGATATGGCAACTGCAAACCACCTTCAAAGGTCGCTTAGAGCACCATTCACGTGTGTGACGATGGCTCATGCAACTCAAAATCAATACTGTGAAATATGTACTTATCAATCCTACCTATAAATGACGGTTTGCTGTAATCTAACACAGGATTCAGACTCGCCCGAACTAGATTGCATAGGGAAACTTCGCTGAAATTCCACCTTCAATATAACACAAAACGAATATTAGAATAAAAATAACGGAAAAAAATATGCATAAAGAAGGTCTCTACCCATATTTCCTCTCCCTGTTACAGTCTCAACAGTAAAGGTTTTTCTGATTTGTAAACTCTGTATACACTATATCTGAACTCGGTATAGTTTCCGCTCTCATCGCTTTACTCTCTTAGATTCTTTACTATCTATTATGCTTACAGTTATGATTCTTTTGTGATTTTCTAATCTCCCTTTAAGTTCTTAAGAATGTCTCGTTCATTTCGTTCAGATCGGTAACAGTAAAATCGAGTCACTTTCACTTTCCTTCTTCGTTAACGTTTTGTGCCTGTGCAAGAAAATATATTTTTCGAAGAAACAAGGTCAGCTAATCGGGGCAAAAGATTAGAGATCGCCACACGTAAGGAAATCAGTATTCCGGAAATTGACGAATCCGGAATTCCGGAATTCTGGGATTGGGCTCAAGGAGTACGGATCCAAGTCCAAGTTCCACTGAATAAGAATCCGGAATCCACAGGACAGAATCGAGTCTCTTAGTACCTTCCATGGGGCGATAAACGGAGAATTTTACCAAAGCGAGGGATTCTTTAAATGAAAATTAAATGCAGAGTACTCGATAGCGGGTAGTGTAGTGTTTTGGTAAAGCTCTAACCTGGCGAAACGGGCTATTTTCGTTTGACTGAGTCAGGAGCGACTCCTGTCTGAGTAGAATCAACAAAATACGTTATACGATCAAGACGTAAATTAAATTGTTGAAGTAGTGAAAAGGAAATGAAACAAAATGTACGAAGAAACGTTCTGTAAGGCAAGGATGTTTGGCAAGATTTTCGGTAATTAATAATGTATTAATGAACTGCGTTGTTTATATCTTCGCTGTTGCGCTTAGAAGTACAATTTTGTACTTAGAATACATTTTAGGAGCGAGAATGAACAAATTTCACGTACAATCAGTCAAAATTGTGATTTTTAGAGTGTCACGACTTTTCGCCATTGTTAACAGCACTTGACCCGTTCGTGTAAAACAACCAATTTTTGACGAAAACACAATTTCAGCATCAAATGACCATTTGTTGTCTCAAACTAAAATAATGTTGATTAAACAAAGGGATTTAACAGAGTTTAAATGTGCTCTCTGCGCGATACACAGTTCTTGTATTTTTCTGTCTTCGCTACAACTCGTGTTTTTTCGGACTTGATAGTGCGATTAGAACAACACAAACAAAGTTTTTTACCCGGCCAAGGTTATTAAAATTTGGCAACCGAAATCCACCCAAAAAGCGTCTTTCAACTGAAATAGAAGTAACATGCCTTTAAACAGTACTGAAAGCGGTGCACAGTTAAAGGAGATTTCTACACTAAACTAACTTTGCTGTTAGTAAAAAGACACCCCAAAACATACGCCGGTAAAATAACATGCATAAGCACGCACACAACAGACAGCAATAAATTAACTAATATAAAATGGTTACCATCGATTTAACACAAAGTTTAGCCATTCTGCTGTTTCTTCGTCTCGCAAAGCTTTCCGACGATGAACTTTGATTTCCGCTTCGCGAACACGGTCATCAATGATACGACAATTTTTGCGGTACCATACCGTAAATATTAGTGGTATGATAAAACCAGACCAGACGAAGGAAAAACCATATGCTCCCAAAAACCATGTCAGCACAACAACAGCGCAAACAAAGAGAGACAAGCGAAGTTGTGTATCATCTCTCTCTCTCTTGGCGTGAGCTTCCAAAGCCTCTGGGCTATTTTCCGCCATGGCTTCTCTTACTCAGACCAGTTTAGCTCGTAAAGAAGCGCAAAACGGTTGTTTTTCTGCATAAAGAGATGGCCTGCTTGAAGATTTGCACTCAAATTCGAGCCCAGCGTTTTCGATTAATTATTTAGTGGTACCTGCTACAATTGAAGCGCTCGCTGGTGAAAAACGGAATCGATTGATAAATAACGGAATTCTGCCAGGATACCAATAACTAGCAGTCTACGGTTTAAGCTCACAATCATCGTCGAAAGTATTGTGAAGGGTAGCACATTTTACGTCTTATTTCCTTATTGACCTCCCCGCCCCCGGCACGACGTTGAACCATAACAGGCCAGAGCGACTTTGAAAGACGCGTACTTCACTGGCTTTGTCATGCAGAAGTCCTTTGTTTTAAACGTGGCGGGATACTCGCACCTTCTCGCACGTGCCCTGTAGCTGTCAACATCACAGGCGACATAAGCTCATTACATGAACGCGGACGTGACTCTTGCTTGCAAGCGGTGTTGTGTTACAAACGGTTACTTAATATGAGATACTTACAAAGGCTTGTATGGGATGTAAACGGTTTTTCTTAAAAGAGGGAAAAAATGTTATGTTTTTAAATAAAATCGACGTGCCTTATTGGCTTGTTGTATTCTTTGTTGTTTGCCGGCGTCTCAGGCAGTTTTGAAGCGTTTTCAGCGAGTTAGCGCTATTTTGGTGTTCCACTGTAGCAGTTAACATTGAATAGGGGGGGGGGGGGGGGTAGGTAGCACAAGGGAAGCCATCTTTTTTGAACATGAACATGAACAAAAAAAGTGTACAACCTTCCCAACTACTTTCGTCCGGCAGTTTACAAATTTATATTTCCTACCAACACTAGAAATACTAAAACAAAATAAGTCCAAAGACTACTGCAAAGCTGATTTAAAACAACGTATATTGTTTTTTATAACAATATTTCGGCTGGCCATACCAGCCTTCTTCAGGTTTACAGATGTTACTGAACTTATGTAGTAATCACAATATTATATAAATGGAGAATGTCGCAATAAAAGGGAGAGGCGGAAATGACGTACAAAGGAAAAATACTAAGGATATGGATTACACTAATTCGTCACGGCGGTTTAGGCCATGAGGTTCAAGAGTCATGGCCTTATCTATCAAATGCGACTTCCTGGCCTTACGAACTGAGTCACGTGAAAAATGAATTTTCTCTAGTGGTTTTAAATGCATGTCGGTATGAGAATGGTTGGAGTGAGAGAGAAAGTGTTCAGAAACAGTAGTGGGTTTAGATTTAATGTTAGTTTTGTCGACTGCACGTCTGTGTTCGTCAAATCTGTCCTTGAGATGTCGCTTAGTTTCACCTATATATTGTAAATTACAACGAAGCACGGAACATTTTCCTCCTTTTCGAAGCAAGAACTGGCACAGTTGCAGTTTTCTGTGCGAGAGGTCCCGCGTTCAATTCCTACGCGTCACCTCAATGTTTCCTCATTTTTTCGACTCCTTTCCTTTCTGTGTAGCTTGAAGTACCCGTAAAACTTAGCACTGAAAGAGAGAAGTGGTGAAATGAGCGCACTGTCGACCTCAGGTTTGTTAATTTATATCATCTTTTTTTAATCTTTGTGATAAATTGTTATTGTTGCTCTTTTACAATTTTTTTGTTTTGTTTCTTTCTTTGTTTATTCTTCTCATTTTTTCTTCCCTCCATAGCTAACTTGTTGTTCGCTTTTGCAATACTGTGAAATTTATGGTCATGTAAATAAAGCTTGTTGTCATTGGTGTAAACAAAAGCCCAAGAGCTTTGCTTTGCTTGTGGGAGTTGCACTTTTGGTAGATCTACAGCCATCTCGGATTGGTGAAAGGTAACCACGCTAGACATTTTCGTATTACAACTTGACTATTCCAGATAGGGCTATGTTCACTATACTATCCGTTGTAGCATGAACAGAAACGGCACATAACTGGAACGAGTCGTTCACACGCATCAAACATCGAGAGGGTTTGGTTTTCTAACTCCCAGTCCTCACTCCTGAATATTTACTTCCGTCTCAGTGGGTCCCAGTCCTCTTTCCTCTTTATTCACTTCAGCTACTGTCCAAATCTTGTTCACACGGCATCCAAAGTGTGGCACAGAAGCTTTCCGATACGGGATGCTCCATTCACGAGATCGGCGCAGCGCAGCTTCGTTTCGTTGGAGAAATCGCGCCAAAATCACCGTTCTTATGAGTGAACCAAAGCCCTATCCGGTGTAGTGTGAACACAGCCTTAACCAGACCACAATCCTTTGCGTCCTGCATGGCAAGAGTAATATGTAATTAGCTGTTATTACTTATCAGACTCTGATCTCGTTTACAACGCTCTCTCGCGCGCAGTTGTAATCCGCTGCTATTTTAGCTCCATAGCTGAGGACTTGAAATGGCCAGCCAGCTGACGGATCGAGAGATGGATGACCTCCGTGACAATTTTGGCTTGTACGATACACTTGGAGATGGCAAAGTCGAGTCGTCGAACGTCGGCCAAGTTCTACGATCGTGCGGACTCAATCCAACGCAAGCTGAAGTCGAAAAGCTGATGAGAGATCTCGACCCGAGCGGGAACAAACGCATTTCTTTCGAAGAGTTTGTTCCTGTTATGATGTCGTTTCGCTCTCGCAAGCATAAATACGGTCAGGAATCGTTCATCGACAGCTTGAAAGTTTTTGACAACGATGGATCAGGAACGATTAGCTCGGGTGAACTTCGACATGTGCTGACGAGCTTAGGAGAACGACTTCGGGACGAAGACGTGGATACCTTAATTCAGGGTTTTGAGGACAACACGGGGCAAATTAATTACGAGGATTTTGTAAAGAGTGTTATGAATGGTTGAGAACAGATATACATATGAACATAATTACAAGTTGGCCGGTCGCACCCTACATCAGCCAGTTGTTTTGACTGTATTTTCCGCGTGTACGTTTAACAGTAGAATTCACTTTCAGAGAATTTTAGTAAACTATAAGCACCTTAGAAAGCAAAGAGTTAAAAATTTAAAACCTGACATTAACACTGGACGACTCGAAAGCTCTGTGCTTCTAAACTACAATCATATATTTTGTTGAACAAAGCTTATCATTAAGGCTTAAGTGATCTCTTTTATCAGACATGGAAAAGTGCACGTGCATCAGAGAATTCAGTCTGTTTGTAAAAATGATCAAAGCAAACGTTTTATTTAAAAGTGAAACAGAAACAATCATTTAAATGCGAAATGTCTTTGAAATTTAGCTGTTTCACTCGTCTGGTTGTTTCTCATTGTGCGTGAATTTTATACAGAATATTTCGTTTTAACGCTCCATCGCATCTTGCTTCCTTGTGAACCGTAACATAAGCCAAATTTTTGCGTTTTTGCTTATCTTAATAATTAAAAAATCAGCGAAAAGTCGCTGTTGATTAAATCTCCTAACTGGATCATTACAACCACCAAAAGTGTTTCACGACTGAGTCTAAGCATTGTTTTCAGTTAAAATACAAACATAAAATGCAAATTAAGTTCTGCTAGAGGCCTCGCTTCCCACGTCAACAGTATTCATAAGTATTGTTTGCCAAATCAATTCATTATATTTATGTGTGAATTTGCATAAACAATTTATTGTTAGTCTGAAGGGCAGAATATAATTACTTAACAATTTTGAGGACAATTTGTTGTAGATAAATTTATTTTCGAACGAAGGAGGAGAAAATAAATACACAGACCTGCAATGGAACGCTTTTTTGCAAACCGCTTTTCGGTAATGAATACAGTCACGTGAGGTGAAAGATAGGACGAATGTTATTATTTTTATTGTAAGAGAAATATTCTTGATTGTGTCAATCTTCTGGGCTAGACTGTTCGCCATATCGATGTTAAGCTTGTCACTTTTGGAAGATTTCTTTTCCGATATTACAATTTTATCGAACAGGTTTGAATTGGAGGAAGAACTCGTGTGGAATGAAATAAGCCACAAAGGACCTGTTATGGTCATTACAAGGTCATGGAATCTCGCGGCCGTAGCCCGACGCTGAAAAGTGTAAGAAAAGGCACAACAAATGAAAGATTTAAGGCAAAGGCGAAAGGATCTCTCTTTCTAGTCCACGAAGATCTTGAGATAAATGACTCATGAATGCACAGAAAATAAAGGAAGTGAACTGTGAACTTTACTGCGCACACAAATCGTAACACACCGCATTGACAAAAGACATGAAAAAGTATATGCCTGGTATATACTTAAGCATTAACTTAGCTTAACCTACAGTAAACAACCTTCGATACAAAAGGAATGGATTTCAGAAGGTAACAGAGAGCCACGAAACAAACTGAGAGGTAAACTGTCAAGTCGCCCGAAAGTCATCTCACCCGAAGTTATGTCGCCCAAAACCAGACTTACGTCGTCCGAAATTTTAATAAAGTGTACATGTAATATTTCTCGTTCTATAAGCGATAATGAGACAAAACAAGGGGGATAAAGATGTTAGGATGTTGGTTGAGCATGATAAAATTTCGGGCGACTTCACTAATCGTAAAAATTTCGGGCGACATAACTTCGTAAACTAACTGAAAGCATCAGTGCAAACTCTTTTTTTACTTCCTTTTTCTTTGTCTCTTTCTATATTTGTGCACCCATTTTTTCCCAAGATGGGCTAAATATCCACGATTTAAATTCACCCTGAGAGAGGCGACGATGATCACTTTCGGCTGTCGACAAATGACCGAAATGCTGAAGAACAATGACGGCAATTAATGTCAGGCCACCGCGCCAGATTTTTTTTCAAAGAAAGTGAAGTTGAAATTTTTTTAACAGAGAAAATGAACACTTTAAAATCGAAATTTCCTTCCCACTCCCCCCCCCGCAAAAATTATTCAAATACCACCCTAATGCAGCTGTTGATGATCTATACAACATGCGTTTTCGTTAGCGTTGAAATCAATGAAAAAGCCTCTATGATGAGCATTGAGAGGATTTGAGTGACTTCTAAGAGGGAGACCGAGCAATTTAGTGGAAAATGGAGCATTCAGGAGTGGCATTTAAGAGAGAAACAAAAACAAAATGACAAAAGCCTATCGGTGTCTGTGATTCCAGAATTGTTCCAAGAAAAAACAAAGATAACTCTTTGCGACTCTGTTCCAGAAAAATATTGCGAAAAAGGTATCATGTTCCAGATAAATGCTAGTCTGAGAAAACCGACATGTGCGATGCCACCGGTGGTATTTATGCCAAATATCACTACAAATCATGTTATTACCTATTGCTGGTTTTCAGTGTCACGACATTCAAAATAGATTTTAAAAAATGAAAACCGTTATATAGATAACGTCCAGAATCTGGGAAATTAAAGGAGGTACATATACAAAGACCCTCGCCAAGATTCAGGTCAGAGGAATATTTCGTATACGAGATATCCGAAGAAATGTTTTACCCAAACTTATAGAGATTTGTATGGAGACGCCATGCTGGTGCTCACCTGGATGAGCTCCAACATGACGGACGGAAACCAACAGAAACATCTGTTACCGAGTTTTGCTACAAAAGCGTGAATTTATTCTTCGAGAAACTCATAAACATTAAAGTAATACTTTTTCTAATACACAAACTGTTTAGAGAGCAAAATTTCCTGAAATAAATCATTTTTTTAACCTACATGACAGCTCTCTTGGCCTTAATGTAAATGCCGCGTCACGCAAAAGCTTAGAGGGTCCTTAAAAATTCAAGCGTACTCTAACACAAAACCAAGAACCCTTTTGAAGCGAACATTTGTATGAAAATTAGTTTTCAGCTGCTCTAATACATCGTGAAAGTAAAATCTCGGTAGGATCGATAGTTTTTAGTTTGAATTTTAGTGACGTCATGTCATGACGTCTAAGAAACGAGTGCAGAAATTTTATACTGATGACGTGTCACCACCCAGATCTGGGTAGTGCTTCTCATTGGATGAAGCAGATTCTTAGACACAGACGTCCTGTGGCGTTTGTACGTCACGCATTCATTTCTCGTGGGGAGAAATGAATGCGTGACGAACAAACCCCACAGGACGTCTGCGGGGAGGCTAAAGCTCTACCCATCTGGGTAGTGCGCGTCATCAGTAGGGAATTTCTGCGCTCGTTTTTGGTTTCTCAGACGTCATTAAGCGGAGAAACCACTGGTGGCGTCGCGAATGTCGGCTGTTTTCTCACACGACAACGTCCCTATAACTCAGAACAGCACATACAACTTCAATCGTCTTTGCCTCAGTAACAATGTACGTAGGGATAGGACGCAGGGGGTGGTGAGGGGGATGTTTGCTCCATGGCACATGAATAGCAATTAACGATGAGTCATTTGCTCTCCTTTGAAAACGAAGCTTTATGAGCGATGGCGTCATTTGATTTGCACGACCAGAATGTTCTTAAGTTTAAACATCATGACCAGGTTGTTCAAATCTGGGTCAATATAAACCAAGGTTAGTGTAGCCTGTTCCAGGCTCCAAGATAGAAGTGCAGTCGTGCAGTAAAAAGTGATAAAGAAAACGCGCGGGGGCTGGGGAGAGAGAGGACTCGCCTCCTTTTTTCCCGCCACCGCTCCCTTACCCAGATTGCGCGCGTCTTATTACTACTTGGCCAAGATCATTCCCAGGTTCTCTCTCCTACCCGTAGAGAGAGAACCCTGGGAACGAGGTTGCTACTTGGCTTGTTTTATTTTCGCGACGCCCCTACTCGCTGAGAGTCCGCCAGCCTGGCACAGGTTAGGGTTAGTGAGAAATTTGAATTCAGATATGAAAGCTTGAAAAGCAAATTCAGTTTACATGATTTTTTTGTCTACAATTTGATGACTGAGTACTCTAAAAAAGGCCTGATAAAGAAAATTACCTGAAAAATGCGAAATGATAAGTAAGGACAAAGACATCAAGCAGTTAACGGTGTTATTAGGACAAGGCTGCAAATTTAATCCACATTAGAAGTTTTTCTGAGCTTATCACAAAGTAAAAAATAGGTTTCATCAACTGAGGAGATAAACTAAAGCGAATCGGTTACAATGAGGGTGACGTTTCGACGGCAAGCACTTAACAAGACCATGTTTTTTTCAATGGGTTAGTGATCCAAAAACGACTAAAAACAAAGTACTTCTTGAAAAATATTTGAGGGACTTTGTTATTCTAGAGTCCAGCTGGATTTCATGTAAACTTGGAAAAAACACCTATAACGAATGAGACAGAAAATTCAGCGAATCGTTAAGTGTGTACTAATTTAAACTAATTATTTCTGCCCATCAAGGATAACCCGTTGTGGAACGTGATTTAAAATTATAGTAATCATTTGTAAGTGCTGTTTACCTTTTGACTCAAAAAAGAGCCGTAATTATATATGACGTCAATCAATTTTTGACTAAACTTTAAAAAGCCCGAACCAAATGCCTTCATATGTCGTACTCCTCTTGATAGTGCGCGAACAACAAAGAATTAGCAAGAGATTACCTTGATCAATTATTGATGCAGCTCATTTGGTATAGTTCCTTTCATATTGTCTTTGTTGGAGGGGAAATGTCCGACTTATTTCATTGTTCAAGACATACCCCCAGAGGTTTCATCCAATAGACTTGCTCGTTTGTAGTAGTAAGTATTTAAATTAAAATTGCGGTCCAAGGGAAGAAACTTCAGCAAGGGAGCTAAGAGTTATCGCCGCTCTAAACACCAAAACAGCTGCCCTCATCGCGATACAGCGAGTATGAGGAGGAAATTCCGATGGTGCGCGAACTTAATTTAAGTTTCCGGTGATTTTTTCAAGTGCGGACGCCAAGGATCAATGGCGGATAAAACGGTTCAGGGAGAATACGGCGTCACTGATGCGAAGAAAGCGGAGGAATCAAAACAGACCTTAGACGCGGACCAAAACGGCCGCGCATTGTATCGCGCGAATCAGCAACAGAGATTACTCATCTCTCTGCTCGTATTCACTGTAATAGCGTGGGTTATTGGAAAGTACGATGCGAGTATCGCGTGGATTTTAGCTGTTCTTGCGTGGATTGTTCTTTGGTGGAACAACAACGCTACCAGGGTTATAGATCTCGCTGCGAAGGAGGCCGAGATTGACAGGAGACGACAGAGGGCTTTGTCAAACGCCGAGACGGTTGAGTGGTTAAACTTTTTGATAAACAGATGGTAAGTGTCTGTCGGCCGTAACTTAAATGTGGGTGAAAATACGAAGATTTCTTGTTCAAACATTGTAGTACTACAAAGTGACTAGCATGAGCTATAAGACAAGTGACTATACATTGAAAAACCAAGACACTTCAACCTCGAAACTTAATTGAGAACTCGATTAGGATTACTAAAAGTTTACCCTCATTCTCCCCAAGCTTAGATAGAAACAGCTGTTAGATACATTCTTTGCAGAACAGAAGCTCCCGTGAAATCGCTTATATTTGTTTGGCTGGCCGGCTAAACAAACTAGTCCCTTGTGATAGTCTTACACAACGTCTTGAACATATCATCAGAACGTCTAGTTTTTTTTCGATACTGATTTGAAACTACTGGTTGTGTTGAAAAAGGAGATAAGATAAATCACTGAAGTTATTTGGTATTCATACTTTCTGGTTCTCCTCGAACTATAACAAAATTTAGAAAATAATAGAAAATTATTTCTACTATAAAACACATTTTCATTTATCTGAGAATTAGTAAACAAGAGGATAAAAAAACGCTGGCTTGCAAGCTACGACTGCAAAGCCCTAGGACGTGATCGTCTCATCTGCTTAAAAAAATTTTTTTTAAGACTTAAATCTTGAGAAAGAATACATTCACGTGACCTTTTTATGTAGCGTTTTATAAGCTCAAAGTTACTTAAAAAAAACCTTTGTTTTCCTTTGATCTCTCGAATTCTACATTGGGCATAAATTTCAAACTCAGCGCAAAAAATTTCATCAACTTTAGGAAACAACCACGCCAAAACTTTTAAAGTTGCATGAAGCAGTAATGATATTAAGTCAAATCTCAACCACATCATTAAAATGTCTGTTGTGGAATGTACACATTTTGTACTTAAGCATAGCATTAGAGGAAAGAACGCGAAATAAATATTAAGACTGATCAAAATTAAAACTTTTTTCACTTTACGCTGATTTCCATCACTTTCGTGCTGAAGGTGGTAATGAAACTTCATGAGACCTTCGATGATAAAAGCTCAGTTTTAAAAATAACATAAATTATTTACAATATACTATGGCCCATACATGGGACGCAATTAATTTGATTCGGTCTGCGAAACGAGACAATTACTGTTTTGAAGATTTACAAGTTCTTTTCCAATACCGAGGTGCTTTTCTTTATCCTAAGAAGTGCCAAAAATATATTTAGTTGGAAAATCAACGACAAGAATCCAATTAATTACCTTCTCTCCGCCTTTCCCGTACTTATCACTAAAGCAGACTAGGTGCCATTCAAAATACACAATTCTAATACTTGGGGTCGATGACTTTGCCAACAACTACCCGTTAGGTTTCTTGTAAACTTTGTAATTTCGATCCACTGAGCGTCAACTTTTCTTTTAATCGTTTTAAACTGCAGCAAAATATTAACACCCTCAGGTATACACAGGGGAAACTGCGATGGGTAGGTAGAGGAGAGTTACAGGTAAACTCTCAAACCTCAAGCGACCAGTACCCCCAAATGCTAAGATTCAGTGCTCACTTACAACAGACGAAACACAAGGGATCTCTTCCGGGTAAAAGTCTGACATATCTACTGATGAAAAAAAAATTACTGCATACAAGTTTCGAGTTAAAAATAAGTGCCGTGCCATGTTGAAAGTTTGAGTAGCGTAGTATGTACAGCGCACATAAGTGTCAAGTGCTCTCTGGCAGGCGGTTCAATAAAAACAATGACAAATTTTAAAATCGTCATCCCACATGATCGTAGAAGTCGTTTACGAGAGGTTCCAACTGTAGGGCTTCGACTAGGAAAATTCTGGTGTTTCGGATCAGTGGTCGCTTTGGAGAGGTGTTCGCTTACAGAGGGTTAAAGATTCTCATTGAGGTGGGAGAGTGTGGAATAGGGGGAGAAAAGAGGGTGTCACCTCCATACCCCTTGCACTTCTATAGTGAGTGTGATTAGAATCTATTTTCTCCTTTAAATAACACAGCTTAATCACACAAAAAGGTGATAAGAATCAAGGATAAGATGACCAAGGAAAAACGGTTTGGGTTGTTAAATGAATTATCCTCATCAGTGCCACGTGACGTCACGGAGGCCATGTTGGTGGTCAAGAACAAAGGCATTTCTCCTCGGTCATCATTAGATGCCATCGACCTCAGTCCCTTTGGACACCTCATGAAATTTACACAACGTAGTTTTCCCCTTTACAGGGTTAAGCACTGCCTCTACTGATTAGGGTTAAGCATTGTTTCGAAACTGGTCAGGTTCTTTTTTCGGGGTTGGGGTTGATGCCGCGATGATATGTACTTAAATTATTTCCTTTCCATCCAGCAAATCCTCAGTGGTCTAGTGGTTAGCGTAGCATACTAGACCATCTAGGTCGTGGGTTTGGATCTTACTGTCTTTCATATAATTTTTTTTCTTTCAAATTGAAGAGACTTGCACTTTCGTGAACATTTCCAGCTTAAAATATCATCTAACTGTGATATAAAAGCAGAAAACAGTTCTACCTTGTGTAAATTTCATAAGGGGAGAAAGGGGCTACGGCCGATGGGATCTAATGCTGACCTTTCTCCTCTCTGGGAACTAAACTCTATTTTCATAAATATTCTTCGAAAACAACTTATTGCATTGACGAGCAACATGGCCTCTTTGTCACGTAGTCGCATACCAAGAATATGGATGCTTATAGTAGGCCATGGCAATAAGCGAAAGAGGGTCAAGAAACTGATAGTTCATCATCTACAGTGTATTAAAAACGTTAAAACAAAAGAAGCCTTCATTAGAATTCCAACTAACATGACTGTTATCTTGTAGGTTTGTTTTTAGCGACAGATCACTGCACAGCTTAATCAAGAACAGTCTGGATCCCATACTGGAGTCACAGAAGCCGTCCTATGTGGGTAAGAGCTTAGCTTAATGGAACATGAAGGAGAGTATGTGATAGTCATTCGAACTGCGGATTACACGTTTAAAGATAGAAAACTGTACTGAAGACGTACTCAAGTAGTTTGCGGCGTTGAAAGCGAAAGATTTAAAATTTAAGGGGTTTGTTGTAGCGATCTTCGCTTACCTACTGATGTCGAAATCGACTGATCAACTTAAATGATCGATCGTTTAGCTCAAGACCCAGCGGTTGACAGATTGATGTTTTTGATGTTTTCTTTAAGTCGAAAGCTTTGATAGTAGGTTGGTCGACCAAAAAACAAATGATCGATCGTTTAGCTTGTTCGACCAAAAAACAAATGGTTAACTGGTCGGTTGTTTAGTTAATTGCTTGACCTCCCCACTTATCGACTGACTTACGACAATTCACCGAGGCGATTGATTGATTGATTGATTGACAAATTGATTGACCGCTGTTGGCCTATGCTGTCAAGTTTTGATCGTTTGCATCATCCAGGTCATATACACCTATTTCAATTAAGGTTGCTTCAGAGAAGAATGATGCATGATCCATGTTTCACAGCCCGCGGTGCATTATTATTGTAAATTATGTGCCCACAACAAGCCTAAAAACCTAGAAAGCAAACGCTGCGGAAGCTTCTATTGCCTTTTCACAAATGGTCTCCTTTATTTCAATAAACGTGAACAAGACTAATTAAAACTTCCTGCTACAAAAGAGTTTACCATAGTGCACTGCAGGCTATGAAACATGGTTCACGGGAGCAACCTTAATTGAAATAGCTGTATACTGACTCTATACTGACTGTGTATAAGAAGTTTTAGTTAGGCCTTTGTGAAATTTACTTCGTCCAATATAAAAAAATCCCAGACAGTCTTGGATTCTGGATTCCAGGCCGTGGATTCCGGATTCCAGGTACAGGATTCTGGATTCTTAGTCAGTGGAACTTGGATTCCGGATTCCAATAGTTAATAGGATTGTGGATTCCAAAGCTGAGAATTCCGGATTCCACGAGAAAAAATTCCCGGTTCCGGAATTCGGCTCACCCTACTGGGATAATTACACTTTTCTGGGAAACTCCCCACCTACCCCTCCCCTAAGCCAACATTAACACTTACTTCTCACTTAGGGCAAAATGGTGGCTTAGGGGAGGGGTAGGTGGGCGTATAATGATCCCATAGGGCGATTTAGTCATATTGATTGCTTAATCGATTTGTTAAAAAAGTCTACCTTTATGTTTTTGTTTTCTTCTGTTCAGGGTCTATTGAGGTTCTGGACTTTACCCTTGGTAACAGAACACCATACCTCAAGCACGTGACAATCTACGACAATCCCGATGATCAGAGATATATTAGAGCGTCCGAGCTCAACTTTAACCACCCTCCTGACGATTTAATAACTAGAGGGAAATACCAAGTGGTTATTCACCTCGACGTGGGTCTGACATCACCCGAGGCTAGATTTATCATTCGAATGAGACTCGGGAACAAGGGGTATGGACTATCTTCTGTTTTAAGCTAAGTGCAAACGGACGCACCATTTGCACATAGTTAAAAGTTTGACCGGTTTAAAACTTTGCACAACAACTACCAATGCAGAAAGGTGTGCAACAATGTTGCGTCCTTTTGCACCGGGCTTTAGTATTAAGGTGCTATAGTGTTTTTCAAAACAAAAAAGGCGAAAGATGCTTTTTCATTCAGTGACACAGGCGGCTCGGATAAAAAATCCGAGTTCTTCCAATAAGAGTCAAGCCTAAGGACCTTCTGGTTACTAGTCCATCAGATGCTCTACCACTGAGCTACAGACCAAATGATGAATGATGAATTCTAAGCCTGACGAATACATGAGAAAGATGTTTTTCATCTTTTAATGTATTCTCCTTGACATACGGTTTTTGAAATAGGAAAACAATGACAAACCTTACTGAATGCGGCGTGACTGTTCTTCATTTCTTTGCAGGTTTCTTGGTACGTGTACCGACGTGGCAGTGGAGGATTTTCAAATCAGTGGAAAACTCCAACTCGTGTTGTTGTTTAATCAAAATGTCCCTTTTCCTCATCTGGCCTCTGTGTCGATCTGTTTTACAGAAGAGTAAGAGACACGTCAATTAAAGCAATTTATACTCGTGGCCGAGCTGTTAAGACGCTGGACTTGTAATCCAAAGACCCCAAATCTAAGTCCCGCCCTGACCGCTAGCTAGATTTGTTCCTTGTAGTCTCGAGTTTAAAACCTCGGCCACGCTTGCAAAATAGCCAACTGGTTCGCCTCCCACCAACTGGGATGCATGTTATGTTCTATTTGAGTTATTTGTTTCATTATCTCTGAAAAGCCACCATAAGGGAGAGGATAATTGGAGCATTTTATTATTTTTATTGTTATTTGTTATTGTGGGTAAAATCAGTTCCTCAGAAGGCTCTTACTTGTCTATCTAAATTAAGGCCAAAATAAGTTAACTTTCGAAGTCTCATGGATCAATGCGATGAAATGAGTTACAAAATGGGCTAAAAAAGTTTTTTGATGGGGCTGTTTTGGCCCAAATCGTCCGAAATTGGCGTCTAAAGAGGTTGAATAGACCATTTTCGATATATTAAAATCACAAGTGGCCCCGAGGCTTGGGGGAATAAAACAAATAAAGAAATGTTTTATTTATCACTGAGCCTCAAGATGATTTCTTCTGTTTTATTCCCCCAAGCCTGGCAGCCATGTATGAATTTTAATATATCGAAATTGGTCTATTAGATATTGAGTTGGCAGTCTCAACATCAGATGGCAAAAAAGATTTCTTTATGAAATACTTGGTTACCTTCCCCGCGATTTGTCGGAAATCGGACAAAATGCTAACACGAGAGGATTGAACGCACTAGTAGTATGACCTTTTCAATTGCAGTTTTCTTTTTTCTTTTTATACCAGACCGGACGTATCATTCAACATTCGTCTTCTGAAGGCGGTGCAGTTGATGGAGTTCCCTCTTCTAAGACAGTGGATCACGCAGATAGTCAATGAATATCTTAAATTTGGTAACTGCAATTTCGTATTTGCTATTTCTCACGTTCTGTTTACTAGCAATGTTGTGTTACGGCTGCTTAGAATACTTAGAGAGACGTTTGGGGCAAACGGCAAACGTCAGCGTTCAAGTTGAGAATTTGTCTTTCTCCAGGACAACTTTTATGGACAAAACAAACGAGAGACTACTAATTTTTCTATTTTTTTTTTTTTTTGGGGGGGGGGGGGGGGGGGAGCAATAAATAGTAAACGACAAGTAAAGGGAAAACTATGTCACGTGATACAAATTCATGGCTTTCGGGAGCTGTATTCCGGATTCACAAAACCCCAGGACTCCGAATTCCACAAGCAAAAGTTTCCCGGATACAGAAATCCGGATTCCCTTAATTACATGGGGCGAATTAGGGTTCACTAAAAGGTTTAACGCCTTGTTCTCACCTGCAGCTCTAGTGGATCCTGGTCATGTAACAATTCCTTTCTGTGATGATCCTGACGTTGTAGGAAGAGGTGCAGCGTATGGTAAGTAACTTTGAACAGGTACCTTACTTAAAATCTATTCTACTTATTAACCGAGAGTGAGGTCATTACAGGGAAATCTCAGTTATTTATCATATAGTCTTTTCATTATGGACCTGACCCTGCGATCAATTAAAAACCAACAACTGATCAGCGGATAACTTTAAAAAACATGTCACCTAAATGAATTGTTCACTTGAACCCGCGATAAAGTCAGCTGACATTGGTCAGCGGATACCTTTTTGACAGCTATCAATTGACCATAACATGGATGTCCATAAGGATGTCCACTATCAAGTTAAACACAGATTGTATATGTCTTAGACACCTAGCAATCAGAGCGCGCGTACTATTGTAGCCACATAATAGAGAGCTTAAGCAACTAGGACGACGACGTCGACGAGAACTTCAAAAAACAATAGGCTTAATGATCAAAACAACAGCTCTGCACGTGCATCACGCTTTTTAGTACATTTCTTTGACGTCCACTGCACGACTACGACGTGAAAACTCCTAGTTTGACGTTTTATGGAGGACGTGGACATACAACGACGAATTTTCCTTCCTCTTTTTGAACCTGAATAAAATCCTTAAGAATTCAACTCCAGGAAAAGTCGCATGTACTTGACATATTGAGCGGGTCCAAATAGACGCGATTAAGTTTGAAAGAACGCAAATTCATTTTTTTACCGACGTTTTCACTGCCGTCGTCGTCGTCGTTGCTTAAGGTCCCTAATAAATATGCGTTATTGACCAAGTGTGAGGTCAGGATGTCTGTATATTAGCCAACGTCTTTTTTGCGTTTTATGGACCTACACGATGAACAGACCAATATCCGGCCATCTAGACCCAACAAGCTTGTTAAATTAAGGATTTGTTATATTTGAAGAGTTAAAAAAGCCTTCATCATTCAGCCTTCATTTTCCAGCATGTGGAGTTCTAACGCTGACGATCAACGGAGGAACTCATGGAAAACTGACAGGTTAGAAAGCGATTTTGTTTTCCTGTCTCCCATGGTGAATAAAGTTGAAGTTGAAGTTGAATCACGTCACGGCGGCCACATCGTTGCCCCAAATATTGAACTCTTTTCTTATGCAAACGCTTTCTTTTGTTCTAATAAATTTACTCTGCATGTAAGGCTCTGGGATCAACTGCCCACCTACCCCTCCCCTAAGTCATCATTAACACTTACTTCTCACTTAGGGCAAAATGTTGGGTTAGTGGAGGGGTAGGTGGGCAGTTTCCAAGAAACCTAAATTGATCCAGGCTCTACTGGCTAAGTGCGTGATTGGGGGCGGTATCAATCGACTTTACTTACTTCCATGATTTTGTCCACCAACTCGTTTGCGTTCTAGATGATCCTTACTGGTGCTCTGTGAAGATTGCCGGTCAAAAGAGATTTACCAGGGAGGTGATAGGAGATACCGCCTGGACTGAAAATATATCCTTACTGGTGTATCACCTGTATGCCGACAAGGTAAATAAAGAAATGTTGGTTACATTTGACTAAACAGTGACGAAACATTTGACCTTTAATGCAAACAGTGCAAACATGAAAAAGCTTTCGGGACCTCAAATAGGTTCAAGGCTCCCGAAAAACGGTCCCCCACCGAAGGTATAGTTTTAGGAAACTTCAGCAACGACTACAAAGACGGCAGTGAGAACGTCACTGTAAAAATTAATACGCTGGGTCTTTTTTGTTTAAACTTTGTGAACCGTACTCGAAAAATTGTAATTGAGGAGGCCTAATTAACGTAAGCTTTATAGTTTCCTTTAGGCCTCCTCGCCATTTCTTCCTACATTTTCTTTGGTATTTTTTTGTAATTATTGTAATCGTGTGGCAAATAAATAAATACAAATACAAATACGCTTATGATGATATGTCAAATGAAGGTGAATTTTGCTTTAGCTGAATTCCCGGGGACCGCACCAAAGTTTAAAACGTCGCAAATCTATTGCCTTTTTTACGTTTTCCTTCACATTACTGTTACCACCGTCATTGATAAGCTCCCTAATAAGCTCTTGATTGATTGTCGAAGATTCGAACAGTTGTTTGCTTTGCCTAGCTGACACTGACACAGCCCGTGTCACTCATGTTTTTATTTTTTTAGCTTGTAATCAAACTCAAAGGGAGACGAAAACTTGGTACGAAGTACACGATCGCTGAACATGTTTTGCAGTTATCCACACTCTGCCTGGACAGCAATCCTCATCAGTAAGTGCTCTAAGGAAATGTGCTGACAACGTTTCAAATTGTTTGTTACTCGCAGAAATAGTCAGTCAAAATTCAGAGGGGGGATTCCGAAAAAACAAAAGGGGCCACGCAAAAGTATTGCCAAAGAAGTCTCATTGAAATCGCCACGCTTAGTATTTTGTGCACCAAAAGATGTTAATTGCGGTAGACAGACTGCTTCTTAATTTTGTTCCGGGGCTAAAAAATCGAGAAAGGAGGCAGTGGGTTCAGTTTGTAGGTTCGCAGTTGTGCCTAAAATACTTTAACTTGAATTCTAACTATAATCGTAAACTACCTTCACTCTAACCCGTGCCTGCACCCGCAAATAGACCTTATAGAAAGTTTGGTTATTCTAGACAACAGAGAATGAAGAACGTATTATCTTTGAGACGTTATAATGGCAAATGGTGGGTTCAAATGATCATTATCGCTTTTTTGGACGCAGTAGCGACTGACTATATAAGTCCTCACAGCAAGTAATAATGACGCAAAACTTGTCGAAACTCGAACAGTACATTTTGCATCTCTAGTAAATCGTTGTCTCGTTTTCAGAGAATATACAAACTCGACCGCGATTTCTCGTATTGGCAAATTTTGTCGCTTGTTTGGTCCCTGAAATACCACGTGACATTGCCCTTATCCCATCAATCCTAAAGTTGGCGTTTATCGTGAATAAGGTCTATTGAACCCACCGGAATGGCAGCCATTTTCTCTATCACACAAAATTTCCTCGTTTTCAAACAGGGCACTTGTCTCACTTTCACGTTAAAACCATGTGACGTCACGCAAGTACACCACTGCTTCAAAAAAACAAGAATGGAATCTCGAGCACACCTTATTAAACTCTGATTTCTATGAGCGAGTATTATCGTTAGTTTCATTTTTATTTAATGTATAGTTTACATTCTTTAGCGTATTTTCTTGTGATTCAGAGACCACGCACTGGAAAAGTCGTTCAGACCTGCTACACTCACACTACAAATGGAATATACGCCACTCCCAGTGATTGACGTAAATCACTCGATCCCACACGAAGAGTTTATCAGAAACTATGCCAGCAGACTACGAAATCTTTACCCAAATGAAGGTAAATTCCAAAGTAGCACTTGTACACGTCCTAAAATGGCGAGCTTCCCAGCAAAATTTGCAATTTGCACGATCACCTTGAAGTCAAGCAAAAACTTCAGAAGACGTAAAACCGTGTTAAAAACATTCACGGCTGACCAACCCAGCGCAATTTTTTTTTTCTTATTAATACCACACTTTGACGTCAACTTTACTATACAGACGAACAGACACCCGACAAAATGGAATGCTTTTGTAAAATACATCTCTCAGAAACCTTCCGTTTTGAGACAGGTAACTCATTGACTTCTGTTTCTGATGATATTCCAGTTTCTGGTGTGTTACTGGTGTGCGCCCACAGCGGCCATAACTTGGTACCCATGGACAAACATGGACTCAGCAATCCCTACTGCGTTATTTATGAAAACAGCAGACAGGTAAAAATAGGGTTGTGACTAGAATGGATACCCCAAAGTCAGATTGTCATCTTCGCTCAACATACATGATAGGAGTCTTATAACTTAAAGTAGTAAATAAGAAAAGAAAGAAAACAGAAGAAAACAGTAGGTAGTTCGTAGGACTTGAACCCGTGTAATTTGATATATAATCCACATCTGTATCCACTGCACCATCAAGGGCTAACTGCCGACACCGGTTAATTTTAACGTACTTTACATGGCGTTGATCATTACATTATTGAAAGCTAACCGTTTTTAAAACAGCGCTTGACCCTAATCACTGTACTTCGGTGCTAAACCCTGTATCCAACTCTTTTCCTTGCACAATTGTCTTTTACTCTGATTTCCCCACTTTTTAAATTCGCGTAGCGTGGAGTAGAGTATAGCGTTGTGTAATAAACATAAGGTGTCCAACCTGATTTTGAGGTATCCATTCTAGTCACAACCGTAAAAATAGGGGAAAATCGCCACTTTGAAAATGAGAAGGAACTGGACCGAATTAACTTACGCAAAGACTTCTGGAACTGTTACTACGAACAGGGGAAAAAATTGGCCGACAGCGGATTGGTGCGTCCCCAGTAACGATCCCAGAAACAACTGCGGGGCACATTTCAGCACCAGTTCCCTTCTCAATTCTTTATTGATAAATAAGTATATACAAAGCACAAGTTCATAATAATAAGATGCCAAAGCCAGAGGCTTATATGGCATAGGTCAGAGAGTTACAATGTGCTGCAAAGTTACAAAGAGAATAAAAATTATTAAGTACAAGATTTACAGAGAAAAGGCAAACTATTACAACATATAAAGATTACTACATATGAAGCAAAATAAACATAACAATTAATGATAGTGTGCAAAAAAGTAATAAAGAAAATTTGAGTTCAACTTAGTTTAAACTTATAATGATTGAAAATAATCTCTTAGTTTAGTTTATAACTAGAAAGAGTGAGTGAATTACGAAGTGAGAGAGGAATGTCATTCCAAATTTGAGGACCCTGTACCCGAAGAGAAAAAGAGTATTTATGAGTATGAAGATGTAAGTTGTCTTTTTGCCTGGTGAGATATTGATGACAATCAGAGTTAAGAACGAAAAGAGATGAAAGAGGAGAGGGCAATTGCAAGAGCTTCTGCATGTGAAGGAAAACAAAGCAAGAAACTTGGTACTTATAAACATTAAATATGTTGAGTATTTTGAATTTGTTAAAGAGCGAGTAAGTATGTGCAAGTGGTGGAGAATGAGTAATGATTCTTAAAGCTTTCTTCTGGAGACGAAAAAGGGGTTGTAAATGAGAAGAGTATGTGGATGCCCAAATAATAGAACAGTATTGAAGATATGGGAGTATTAAAGAATTGCATAATGCGCAAAGAGTATTAGAAAGGAAAAACTGTCTTGATTTGATAATAATCCCGGTGGATTTGGCAATTTTGGAAGAAATGGCTTTTTCAAGTCTTTCTAGTACTAACGGCTAAGAAGGAATCGGAATGTCTCACTTCTCAACACTGATAAAAAAAAAACAATCTCACACTCCATTTACTTCATAAGAGTGCTTCGTTGTTGAGGAACACTGATTTCTAATGAAAACTACGATAATGACTTCTAAATTGACAATTTTCAAATACCTGCGGCTCCTGAGCATAAAAGCTTTAAATAAGCGCCGTGGTCGTGTTGAACTGTAGCGGTCCATTTCTTAAGTAGATATCGTATTTATTCATTTATTTATTTATTTTCAGGCCAAACGAGGAGAGACCGTTAAAGGAACTTTGAGCCCCGTTTGGGATACCATGGTGGAAATACTTGTAGCTGATTACACCCAGGTTTGTTATTATTTGTGCTACATGCCGATCACTCTGCACTAGTCCCCTGTACTGTTTTGACGGCCGTGCAACGCAATGCATTGTGTTGGATTAAGATGAGCGAGTCCTGTTTGGTGACGTCATCGCTCAAGATAGAGCCCAGGCCCCAAACTGTTCAAAAGGTGGATAACGTTATCTACTGGATAAATCTCTATCCACTGGATAGCGCAATTGGTTTCCCAAATTCTTATCCAGTGGATAGTGTTTTACTCGGTGGGTAATGCTATCCAAAGCTTGCTCAACTGGGCCAGGGGTCCAGTCATTCGAAAGCTATCCACTGGATAAAAATCTATCCAGCGGATAACGCAATTGGTTTCCCTAATACTTATCCGCTGAATAGTGATTTATCCCTTGGATAGCGCTAACCAGGGCCAAAGCCCCTAACTCGTATGTAATGAGAAGATCTTAGAATTAGAGAGCATTCTTCCACAGCACTGATATCTTTTCAAGATACAGTGTGGAGTTACAGTCATATTCAGCCTTTTATCATATATTTTTTTTCAGACAACGCTCTCTTTTGTTGTTCTGGATAAAGATACAAATGCCATCAAGATGATCAAAGAGGACCGAGATGATTTTATGGGATCGTGCAACCTGTCCTTGACTCAGGTAACAGAAAAGCCATGAAGCCCAACCTACCCCTCCCCGAACCTAACATTTTGCCCTGAGAAGGAAGTGATTGCTAACGTCAGGTTCGGGGAGGGGTAGGAAGGGAGTTTCCCAGAAGTAAAAGCGGCCGCAGTCAAGTTTGCTGCCCACATTGCTCGACGCGCACAGAGCGTCTTTCACGTGGGAAATTTCAAACCTGCTCCGCTGATTGCTTGTATTATCATAGGAACCACCATAAACATGAAGATGATTTAATTAGCCGTAGCGATCTCACGCGCCATTTTGCTCTTTCCAGGTTTCACCGGTACTTTTTAAGAAAAATCTAGACTTGATGTACAAAGTCAAGGGATCTGGTATGATGAAGGCGGGAAAGTTATGTGTGTCCGCCATCTTTAGACCTGTTCCGTCAGTCGTCAAGTCAGGTGAGTGCAAATTTCTCCGCTTAGTACCCAGGCCTTCCCGCTCTTTGACGCACTTGCTCGTGACATTGGGCGGAAATTGTCACTTTTGGCTAAACATTGTCCCACCGAGTCTCAAAAAACCTGAAAAGGAATGTTCTTCGAGAGCGAGCAGCCTTTCCTTTGGGGAGAAGCGTTGCGTGACAAGAAAGGAACGGCTGGGTGGGAGACTAGAGCTCACTGAACGTCAGTTTTATACTATTGATTATACTTATTTCATCTCTTTTCTTTTAGAAACGAGAGAAAATGGCCAAGGACTACCGGAGGGAGAATGTCCAGGACCAGTAAGTTATTCTGAATAATTATAAGGGTTGAAAAACGCGGATCTCGGGAATTTTGGCACGATCTCGAAACCTAGGAAGCGTCTTTGATGGGTCTTGAAGTTTCGACTTCGGGTGATTTTTGCGTCTCGGAGTCTGGATTATTTTTTTTGCCGACGGGTCTCGGGGTTTTAAATTTGTCGTAATTTCTTTCCGTTTGGTCTTCAGGAGTCCAATTTTTCAGAATTAATGGGTACAACTTATCAAACTGAGCCAGTAGATTAATACAGTAAAACAGGATAAAGCAGTTTATTGGTGGGCTTCCGCTAGCTTCCATTGGCGTTTATGGTCATTTTATTTAGCTTTAATTTATTTGTACCATTTCCTCGAAACTTTTTAAAGTGCTGGCTCGGGTTCTTAGAAGTAAAGTCTCGGGCTACGAGTTAATAAAAATGCTTACGTCTGGGTCTCGAATTTTCAAACCAGTCTCGCAAATTCTCGAATTTACCATTCTTTATTTGCCCTTTTTGCAAAAGTTTAAAAACTAACGCCTGACAGTCGACCCTGTAAAAATTCTCGTCCCAGGCTGGTATCCCAAAAATTCAACACAACTGAAAAGCGAATTCCTCACAAGTTCGAGTAAATGTTAACTCGTTCGTTTCGTGTATTTAAATAATCAGAGAGATGTCAAAACGGAGGCGCAAACATTGGAAGCTTTGCTGAGAGCAGGTATCTATATAAATATTACTACTGAAAATATGCAAGGCACAGACCTCACACCCAGGCGGTTATAGCACAGGAAAGCAGACAATTCGACGAATGCCGTTCTAGGTGCGGGGAGGGAAAAATGAAGCGCGCATGTTGCGCATGTCAAGTCAAGATAGTTCTAAAGCAATTGGATTTTTCGAATGACGTTGGGAAAAGAAAATTGATTCGAAAAATAAGAGGAAAAATACAGTGAAGGAAAGATCAGTTGGGTTCGAATATTCGAGGGTTTAAGAAATTTGGATTCTACTGTAGTTTACATCTGTGGATTAGCTAAAAGAACCGTTTGCCTTGGTAGCTTAGCACATCAGGCGAGGTGAAGTTTTTAAAGACCAATTCAAAGAGATTGGTTGTACTTTTTTCACAGAAAGAGGAAGTATTGAGGTTAACATTTACCAGGGGCGCGATTTGGTGGCAAAAGATGTAAACGGTAAGAAAACAGGCTCGCAGATAACAGAGCGTTTTAGCTTGCGAGCAAGCTGTCCATTTAGGAGACATCGTAAAAAGTACACGCGCGAGTGTCACGCGAATGGAAGACGCGTGGATCGCTTCGCTCGCCCAAATGGAGAACTTGCTCGCAGGCTACAGAGAATTTCAAGTTTCACTTCATTTTAGTTTGGATACTCTCTCAGAGAGAGAGAGAGAGAGAGAGAGAGAGAGAGAGAGAGCTCAGAACATTGCACCAAAAAAAAAAGAAGATTGGGGTGACTCACGGTTAACAGATAAAGAGAAGAAATAAAATGTGTACCAGGAAAATCGGACTCGTGCCCTGTTGATGAAATTTTTCAAGGTTGTTAAAGACTGAACTTAAATGGGGGGGAAGTTGTGAGAAGTGCGCAAGGAAGGGGAGGGGAGGGGAGGGGAGGGGAGGGGGAGAGATGTAGTCCCAGAGAAGTCCACTGAGAGGAGAGGGGTGAGATTTGGTCCCAGAGCCTTTTACAAAGGGAAACACAGAAAAAGAAGAAGTCAAGAAGATTGTCCAATTCAATCTCCAACCGTTTTTCAGGTAAAAGTGACCCGTTTGTAACAGTGAAGCAGGGAAGTGAAGGAAGAGAGAAGTTTAGAACACGAACTATTGACAACACACTCCAGCCAGTATGGAACGAATCAACTGTGGTGGCCATGCCTGAGACAAACGGACTACTGCTTTTGGTAACGACTTACATAATTAAAGATTAAAAGCAAACTGTGATTGTTTGTGCAGAGACAATGCAACCTTTCAAAAAAGACGAGAATCGCCTTTGGATACCGTGAAACCGCAGAAGAATAGACATCAAAAAAGCCAAAATAGCCTCTGCATTCGAGTAAAGACAGAGTTAAATAATTGATAACAAAACTTAATAATTTGCTTTTTATATAGCGCTTTATACTTAGGAGGAAACTGAGTAAAGAAACAAATGAAAAACTATCACAGCTTTATCGACTCCTGCTTTATACAAAATATGTGCGCTATAAAGTGACCTCGTCCGCGAAAAAATGTGGATTGGGCCCAAAAAATCCCAAAGAAAGAAACATTTTCTCATGCTACTTCTAAAGTCTGGTTTTTCGAGCAAATTAAGCCAATAACTGAAGCCAGCGAAAGCTAATGCTCCGGGCTTAGATTTAGCCAGGACAACGCAACATCAAATGATAACACGAACGTGCGCGGAAAGGACTGAATACGATTTCCGGTGCTCAATTTGCCGTTCACTCATTGGTCAATTCAGTTTTTCAATCTGCGCCGCGTTGCGCGTCACTGTCGCTGTCTTTGGTAGAAGAACAACTGGGTTCGCAGAGTATACAACAGAACACGTCGCGGGGAGAGAACACATAAAAGACCTCCGCCCGCATCTGTTTATAAAATGATTGTAAGTTTGGTTTGTTCTTGCAGGAAGTATGGGATAAAGATCCACTGTCGCAAGAAAGAATGGGCCAACTTGCTTTTACAACAGAGAAACTTAAAGACTTAGGAATGGTAAGAGAAACGATTACCTTGTCTCAAGTCGCTCGTAACTCTCGCCATTACCATTGCTTGGCCATTTTAAGTCTTGATTCTAATTTCTACCTTTCAAAGAAGAAAGCCTGCAGAAAGAAGCAAAGAAAGTAATGAAATAATTGTATCTAATATGGCAAGTCTCGATTTTGGTGTTCGCGAACTACTTCACTCTTCGACCTAAAGTTAAGCATCTTAAGAAACGAGGCTGACCGTTCCACCGTTCTAGTTCACAAGCACTCCACTTGAATAATTCTAAAATAAAAAATCCTAATAGAACACAACAGGATTAAAAACCTCAACTGGTAGGAGGCAACTAGTTGTCTACTTACAAGCATGGTTGAGGATTTGAACTTAGGACAACCGAGAACAAATAAGAGCGACACTCAAACCCGGGACCGCCGGATTGCGACTCCGACGAGCTGGCCACTCGGCCACGCTAGCCTGCGAACCGCAGACGTATTTCAGGTCGTTGCTTCTCTTCCTCCTCTGTTATTTTTCAGAGGGAGAGAAGCGATGACCGGAAATACGTCTGCAGTTCGCAGGCTAGGCCACGCTTACATGGGAAGACAAACGTTAGGGAAAAGCGACATGTTAGTATCGACAAGGAAAACATTTTCGAGATCCTTTTTATCCTTTTCACAAACATTTCTCTCTTTGTTTTCCTCTGCAGGCTCCGTACGAGAAGCATTGGTATCGACTCCGCGGCGTAAAAAGCGGAGAACTGCAAGTGGCATTCAAGTACACTCCACCAGAGGTCAAAAAAGCTGTAAAGAAAATTTAGTGTTTTTTTTTAAACTATAAAACACAAATCAATCAGAAGCACACTTTTTCCTTTATACGAATAAAAATCATAGACGTACATCTCGTTTTATAAATCCTTTGGTTAACAATTTATTTTCCAGCAAAGATCAAACATTCGCGAGCAGAAATTGTGCACACATATAGCTCACGGGAGCTCAAACTAGCCTTAAAATACGCAGACAGAATCCTGTGATTTTACCATTCAAATGAAACCTCTTTGGCAGAAGTTTTGCATAATACTATTTACTACCCAGGATTTTGTCCATTACTAGGAGTGAAAGGGTTAATATAAACTTAAATTAACGTTACAGGCAGCAGATGAGTACACCAATAACACAGGGAATCCAGTAATCCGAAAGCCAGGAGGTTTGTATATTACGGTATTTAACTACACAGACCAGTTTCCAATCATAATTCATACTGCCAATCGAATGAACCAGTCACATCTGAAGTACGTGTAACCGGTGCACAGCGCGGGAAAATGGGCCTGAGTCTTGATCGTAGTTGTGATTGGTGAAAAAATGGCGAGATATTTTTGGGCGCCAATCACATAGCGTTCCATTACAGCTTAAGCAATCACGACTTTATTTTAAACTCAGTAGGGAAAGCCTTTCTGAAAGATACTTGAATACTCTTAAAAGTGTAGATCCAGCCTCGTTTTCGGGAAAATTGTGGCACTCAATGTTCCGAGCCCTTAATATTTTGCATATTAATGACGTTTGCATACGAATAAAAAAGTGCAACGTGGTGTATTACGGTTCCTGTGATTTTTTTTCTTTCACCTCAGAACCTCACCTTCAACTTTATTTGCACCGTTCAGAAGCCTGCTACTTTTAGTTTACATTTGTTTTCAATTACAACTAAGCTTGAAGGTTTCTTAGATCACTGGTAAAGTTGTGTTCAAGTGAAAACTGCTAACACGAGCTCTGAATTCCATCGTATCCATTCGCCACTTAAGAAACGAGTATAAACCTGGATTGAGTTAACTTTTACAAAGACTTCTGGAACAGTTTCTATGGACAGGGAAAAAAATTGTCCAATAGCTGACCGGCTCGTCCCCGGTAACGATCCCAGAGACAATTGCGCGACGCATTTCGGCTTCAGTTCCCTGCTCCTTTCAGCGACCATATAAGGTAAGGCCTGCATATTAAAGAAAGTAATGGTATTTTTCCGAAAGGCCTATTGTAACGGGCTTTGCTGTAAAGACACTGTATGTTTCATTTAAAATGATCAACCATGCTACCTGTGGATTTTGTTGAGCTTTTGCTTCTGCGTGTTATGATTTTAGAATGCGAAAGTGCCTTATCACTACGAGGGTCGATCGCAACCTCGTTCCCAGGGTTCTCTCCTACACGCCCTACGAAGCAAAGTAGGGCGGGTAGGAGAGAACCCTGGGAACGAGGTTGGGTTGATTAATAAAGGCTCAATAGGTCAACCTCATCCTCAGGTCGAGGTTGACCAAATGTGTCGGTCTCAGGGAGAGTTGGATGTATTAATAGACTACGAGTAGTCCCCATTTTTCCTCGGGGATAGTAGAGCGAGCGAAACGCGAGCGCGCGTGAAAATCACCCCACGCGAGAAAGGCGAGACGCTGTGGGGAGAGAGAAAAATGAGCGTCTCGCTTTTCTTGCGTGGGGTGATTTTCACGTGCGCTCGCGTTTTGCCCGCTTTTCTATCCCTGAGGAAAAATGGGGACTACTAGTAGTCTGCTGTATTAAGGTCGTAAATTTTACTTTTTACCGCAGCAAAAAATTCAGTGGCATCTTCCGACTCGCTGAGTTCCAACGGTTCCCTACCTTTCTCCGTAACTCAGTCTACCTCGTCTCCCTCGACACCCGAAAAGCCTCCAAAAGAAGAAAGGAGCAGTGTGACGTGGGGAGGTCTCGTTCAGAGCATAAAGAGGAAAGAGGAGAGAAGAACGAAGAAGAACGAAGATGGTGCTGTGGTTTCTCCAAGTGCATCCCCACGGGTAGAAAAGAAACACACTTATCAGCTAAAAGACTGGCCCAGCAAGAGTGGACGCCTAAAAAGCGCTGTTGTAGAGACGGTCCGTTCTCTTCGTAGGGACAAACCATCGGCTGGCGCTTCCTGGAATGAAGTCAACGCCGATGCTGACAGAGGTGCAGAGATGAAAAGCGACACGGAAACACGAAAACCCAAGAGTGCGAGGCTCCTCCGCAAAAAGTTCTCGTTTATGAAAGATCGTCGACCACGCAGCAGGAGTGAAAGCAATTTGCCAGAGATTTCCTCGTCACACGATGACATGAACCAAAAACACAACCCGAAAGAACTTATTCGGCGAAGCACCGAGAATTTAGCCGGCTCGACATCGCTAAGTCGTCAAAGGAGCTCGGAAAATAATTCCTCCTCCCAGCCCAACAGCCCCACCACAGCGGTTGTTGCCAGGAGTTATTCAACGCGGCTCGTGCGAAGAAATAATTCACGAAGCACGGGTTCGTGCAGCTCAACCTCCCGTGGCTCAAGCCCCACGCACTCGGCTCAGGAAAAATGCCCCACCTGCGATTTTGACGTTTTAATCCTGACTGAATGTCCAAGCTCTACTGTCCCAGCTGAGAATAACACTATTATCTCGACGCAGGAAAGATTAATAAATTAAAACCGATAGATACTGTGAAGTATAATAATCAAAGTCGATAGTCGGGCACTATCATGCCGTAACGGAAACAAATACTGCATGATGCAGTGTTTTTAGCGTACTTCCGGAACATTTGACCTTCTTGTGTACATTTTCATTCCTTTGACTAGACAAGGATCACCCTAGATTTATTTTTATTTGAACCGAAATTAGCTTCTTAAGGACAGTGTATTTTTTAGGGTTTTAATTCGATTTGTTGTTTTGTTGTTTCAAAGAGAGACGTCTACAGTAGCAAGCAGGGATGGGTAGAACACCAAGAACAGCAATTTATTAAATTAGATTTAATTTCATTAGATGAAACGTCTACTCTTTTTCGGACAAAAAGTTACTGTTAATGATATTACTTTGAGGTCAACAATGCACTTGTTTTCGGACAACAATAACTACACCACACTGAATGTTGTGAAGACATTTCTTTCATCCCGTTATCGTATAAACAAACTTATGAGATCTGTCAAGAAACAAGCCTTACGTCACACGCCTTTTTCTTGCTAATGTGGTCTAACTGCTTGTTTTTTTAAAACTTGAATATCACTTAAACAGCTCTTAAGAGCTGTTAATTTGAAACAAAAGAGTAAAAGCAATCTCCTAATCATAAGATCAGCTTACAGCGATACAAAATACTGAGACATGAACCAGCGAATTGCCCAGTCCTAGCCGTTTTCTAAAGCTTAGATTCGAACTCTTTCAAGTACGTTATATTAAATAAAACAAGACATCTCCTACCTTGAGGTTTAATTGTCAACTTCTTCCTCGGCTGAACCTTTGCGACCGCCATATTGTCATTCGAATCTTTGGCGCGCTGTACAAGACGGACAAGGCTCTATGGCGATAAACCGCAGCACCGCAGAACCGCCTTACCGCCGGCTTTGAGATGCGCGCGAGGCGAGGGCCGCAAGCTGACAGCCTGGAACAGTACCAAGGTCTATTAAAAATTTTGCTTTTGAAAACAAATCAATCCTTTGATGAGAAGTATGTTAGCCACTGTCTTGTTGCCTTTGTTTTCTCGCTCACTCACCCGCTTTTTTGCTGCTCGTCTTGTTTTCTTCGCTCGTCTACACTGACTGACAGCAATGGCAGTGCGGAGGAGAGAGGGATCATTCACGTAAGCAATCAGCGCTAGTAACAATAATCTTCGCTGTTTCTCCAGGGTTTCCACTGGAGTCTGTTTTGGTTGGGTCACCGCTTAACAAAGTCGACTTGCGAGCAAGTCCAGGTTTCTAAGAGAGTAAGGGTGGCGCCTCCCACCAATCTGGCCCAGGTTCAAATCTCGGCATTAACGCCATATGTGGGTTGGGTTCGTTGTTGGTTCTCTTCCTTGCTCCGAGGTTTTTCTTCGGGTTCTCCGGTTTTCCCCTCTCCTTAAAAACCAACACTTCCAAATTGATCTGGAACACACGGACACGTTTCAACCAGTTCTTAATTAAAGAACTCCTAAGTGCTTCGTGGGTAAACAAATTACAAAAAAATTTCCTCTTAGGCCAGCTAAACAATAAATGAAACCTCCTTTCAGTTTGACCCATAAACAAAACAAGCCACACAAGCTAGTTTCCTAATACATGTATTTTTTTAATTGAGTTCTTTAACATAGGATTTATTTTTTTTCTTACCTATCTAAATGTTATAAATAAATATGACCCTTGGTCAACAGTATTAGCTGTTAATAAAGTATTCACATCTTTGTTAGAGTCTTTTTTATCAAATAGTTCTTTAGATCAAATGGTTCACCAGGTTATATTAAATTAATGATTTAGTATATGATTTAAATATGAAAACTTACAACACGTTATTCTTAATTCACTTTAATCTTTTTTATTTAACAATGATCCACTCTGCTCGTCGAGCAATGAAATCTCTAAGTGAAAACTATTATTTTCTTATGCTGAAAAAGAAATGGACGCGATGACGTTAGGGTCTGTGGACGGAATCAAAATATTGGATAATCCAGGTGATCTGTGACGTCATTGCGGGGGCCTGGGGAAAGAAATTTTAATGCCGTATCCCATAAACCAACGCGCGCACCAATTCAATTCCATTCAATCTGTTCCCGTCAGCTTTGGTTTATGGGATACGGCATTAAAATTTCTTTCCCCAGGCCCCCGCAATGACGTCACAGATCACCTGGATAAATGTGGTTCTAATTTTTGAGGCACTTTAAAAGAGAAAAGGCCTCGCCTCGCCTCCAGTTGACGTGCGCCACTCAAAAACGTCTTAACCCTTTAAGTCCCAGTAGTGTCCACGATCAATTTTCTCCTTACAATTATCCATACACTGTAAAGAGATAAGTTATGAGAAACAATAAAATGATCACCCAAGAGAAAATACTTTGATCTTTGAACAAATTCTCTCGACTAATTCTTTAAGGAAATGTATGGAGATCAGTTTGGAGAATTTGTATGTGGATACTGAGGCTTAAAGGGTTAAGCTTTCTATCTTGCCTAAGCTCCCTATCTCTCCAAACTACCCTGCACTGACACTCTACAGTAAAAGCGTGTTCAAATGAGTCATGAATAGAGTAGTAAACAGACCGTGGGAGAATGTATTATGTTAAAATAAATAACACCGAGCAAATAATGGTGATTAAAAGATTTTTGATGTGAGCAGACACAGCGTCAAGGATGAAAGGGTACGAAGTACGAAGAAAGCGAACGGACGATATATTTATTACGTATGCATGTTCTTCCAATAACTTAAACCTTACTTTGTTTTTTAGTTTTTTTTTTATGTCGTTTACTTTCTTTAAAATTCTAATCTGCGTCCAGTGTTACGTCACGAAGTACAAAGGGAGTGATTTCTACTCTCCTCCTGCGCCTGCGTTTCAGTATGACCGCCGCTGGCCACTCGTACTGTTTGCGTCCGGGGGGATGCCACTGACCAGCATTTTCCGCTGATTAACTTACACAGCACACCACTGGATCCAGCTCCGCAGTCGCAGAAAAATCTGAAGGGAAAGAAAAATTTAGTTTTCTGAGTAACTGCCCACCTACCTCTCCTCTAAGCCTACATTTTGACTTAGGGAGGGGGGTAGGGGGCAGTTTACCTCAAATGATCAAGACCTGTGATGTGAAAAGACAACTTTAACATAATTCATTACTTTAGAAACGAGGAGGGAACTGAAACCGCGGTTTAATTTCGCATAGTCTTCTGGGACTGTTACAAGTGACACGGAAAAAATTGGCCAATAGCTGACTGGCGCATCCCCAGTAACAATCCCAGAAACAATTGCTTGACGCATTTCGTTTCCAGTTCCCTTTTCGTTTCTAAAGTGACGAATGGGTAAGGGTATCGTCAACACATTTGCGTTACTGTAACGTCTTACCTGTCACGCCTAACAAACTCTACATCGTGTCCGTCGTGACAGCCTTTCACGCAACTCACACAAATGGCATAACCTTCCGACGTACCACAAGTGGTGCATCTACAAATTGAGCAGAAACAGAGGTATCAACTTCTAATTTCTCCTTACGGTAGTAACAGATTGCCAACCGGTAGGTCATAGGAATAGAGACCCTGATCAGTCCTGTGCACTTGCAGAATTTTTGCAAAAGAACACAACCGAACACAGGAAAACCATTAGGGGGCATAAATGCCAAAAATGGTGACGGTCCTCGGCTCGTCTTTTTTCAAGTGTACCTCGACAATCGTTAAATGTGATTTTCAATCTCGGGAACTCGTCAACCTTCTTTGCTATGTGGTCGTAATTTTGTCAGTAAAAGACCTCTAGGCTGCTAATTTAACGTGAGGCCACGTTCGTTCGGTTTACAAGAAAAACTTAACAAAACGTGGCTCAAAAGATGGATAGTGCTTTCCGCTCGATAAATTTCTAAACAGTGGAAAACGCAAATGATTTCACTATTTATCCACTGGATAGCGCTATCCAACTTTTGAACAACCAGGACCAAATTTCTATGGGCCTCGGGCGGTTGCATCACCTAGATTTCACTGCTCTTTCACCTAGCAACTTCATTGATTCTCAAAAAATCATTCGTCACGTGTCACGTGTCAAAGTACTAACCTGTAGAAGTCGTGCATTGGGTAGCACGTGTTACCAGAGACCTGGAACAGACAACAGCAAGACTCGATGGCTTTCTCCACTTCCCGTCTATTGCTGTGTACCTTATTATCTGAGGGAGGGGAGGGTAAGAGAAAGTAAGTACGAAACGGTGAAAGCTCTAAACTGGACGGGTATCGGGGTTGGAGGGTCATATTGTACTTACTGCTTAGCTGCGGTTTAACGCCAGTAGCAAGACAAATCCCGTCAAATCGATTGTTGAAAACTTCGTTTTCTTCTAAAACACCACCTAAGATCAAGACAAAAACTCGGCTTTGTTTACGATCACATTTACAAACGCACAATTATCGGATTATTACACGTTTCTGGGAAACTGCCCGACTACCCCTCCACTAAGCCATCAATAACACTTCTCACTTAAGGCAAAATGTTGGCTTAGGGGAGGGGTATGTGGGCAGTTTCCTGGAAACGTATAATGATCCCAATAACCGAATACCATAAACGACCGCTTATAAGCCCTCCACTTAGAAGCCGTCCACTCCTCCCCCCAGTTTTAGGCTCATCTACCAATACACAAAAAAATACATCCGGTTATAAACTCCCCCGTTTATAAGCTCGCCTAAAACCCCTTACAAAGTTTTTAAGCCTGGGACCCAGTTGTTCAAAGGCCGATTAGCGCCAACCTGAGGTTAAATTTAAATCCGAGTTTCTATTCCTTTTATTGAAAAGCATTTTCTCGCGTAATTTTCTCCTTCCTTTTAAGATCTTCCAATCGTCATATTGCAGACAAAAACAATGAAAATGAATTTGCTTTTTAACCTTTCAAATCTGAATTCAAAATTCGCAGTAACCCTGGGTTATCTCAACCCAGCTTTGAACAACTCGGCCCGGGGCTTATAATCGGTCGTTTATGATAGGATAAGAGGCAACAACAGAACTCAGCGCTCATGTGGCGCATTATCGTGGGATGCGATCGATCCCCTCTCTTCCAATCGTCATATTGCAGACAAAAAAAATTAAAATGAATTTGCTTTTCGTCCTTTCAAATCTGAATTCAAATTTCGCACTAAGCCTGGGTTATCTTAACCCAGCTTTGAAGAACTCGGCCCAGGGGCCCGTTTCTCGAAAGTCCCGGTAACTTTTCGGGCCCGAAATCAAATATTCAAATCGAAATATAAAGGAATAAGAGCGCGGGTCCTGGCTAGCAAACTACTCAATTTTGTTTCATTAACTGATAGTTTTATCATGTTACATGCAAAACTATTGAAACCTCGATCTTTAATGAAAACGGAGACAGCTTACCGGGCCCGTTAATTATCGGGACTTTCGAGAAACAGGCCCCAGGGCTTATAATTGGACGTTTATGATAGGATAAGAGGCAACAACAGAACTCAACACTCATGTGGAGCATTATCGTGGGATGTGATCGATCCCCTCTCTCGTGGCTAGTCTAAACATCGTATTTTCTTCTGGGGGAAGGGTACTACTGTGACTGCAAGTCCCAAAACCAGCCCATGTTCACTTGGAAAAAAACCTTATAAACGACACCGTGAAAACGGCGCTTCGTTTACCTGTGGTCAGTCCCGGGGAGGGGGGGGGGGGGGGGGGTCCTGAATTGGATTTCCAGTAATTGAAACTCTAATCTACACCAAAACGTCCTCATATTTGGCTACAACTTAGTCCTAAAGGTATCTAAAATTAGCGTCTTATAAAAACTGAGGGGATTTTTGGTGTGAAAGACGAGGCGGAGAGAGGAGTAGGTAGTAAAAATATATATGCCTTACCTGCACTGTTTGTAATCTCAATTCCTGCAGCACCGCCATCAAATATGCGATTACTTTTCAGCACTGGAAAACTGGCTGCACTGATGAGAACTCCTATTTACAGGGGAAAAAGTAGAGGAATCAGCGGACGATATCATTAAAAACAATAAGTCGGCTATTTAAACGAAGCCTAACTTAAGCCGCGGTTTAACGAATCTTTAATTACCATGACCACTTACTTAGTGGGTTATTTTAAGAAGACAAATGTTTTTCTGGTCTACTATATACAGCTATTTCGAGAAAGGTTGTCGGAAAAATGTGCACGCGACAACCCCGAAAGGTGATATTGGATATGATCAATACACTGTTCCTGTTCCTGACACTGTAGCTGCCGAACCTACTTTTGCTGCTTTCCTTTAGCACTTGCAAACATGTGTCCATGGCCTCTCGTGCCATTCTTTCAAATTTCTTTGAGGAAGCGTGAACTCAAAACCACCCGCAATACCTCTGAGGGTAGTCATGTGCACTTTTTCCGACAACCTTCCGCGAAATAGCTGTATGTTGTCATTAAACGTTTCACAATAAACGGTGTTTAGATCAAGTAAAACCGTTGGGCAAATTGAAAATGGCTTAGAACGCCGTTTTCTTAAACACTGGCTAAACTACGTTTAAACAACTAGCCCAATATGTTCAAAGAAATGTCTGGTATTTCCAAACCAAATACACAGATTCCGAAACACAAATAAATTACAAAATAGGTGCTCTCTCTCCTGGAGTAATCCAATTTGATTTCTGCCTCTTTTAGGACAAAAAATTCTGCTCAAATACAACTTTCCGAAGAAGAATTCATCCAATCAGAGGGTGCATTATATGTGGCTTACATTAGCACAGAAAAGGATGCGTACTTACCCGTAAGAGCATTTCGAAAGATGTCGTTATTCTCCAAAATACCTGAAACAAATAAAGTGAAAAGTAAGTTACACGTCACATGATTCCATTTTTCATTTTTGTCACGCGACTCGCCCCTTCAACATCACGTCCTCGCGTTCAAAAATGGAAGCACCTTTTGTTTGACAATTTAGTCATATGACTAACGTTGTAAATCGCGCGGTAATAAATGCCAATTTTACCCCTCTCGCATCTGGACCAATTCATGGTGAGATAATTTTTTTATTTTAGCTTTTCCATCTCTGAAAGAAATCCTATAGTATTACCAATCAACGAAACCTCTTTGGCGCACCTTTCGCAAACTACTTTTTATTTAATAGGATTTTACAAATGGAAACTTGGATTTTTTGCGTATTTTCACTTTATCCACTGTTAGAATTGAAAGGGTTAATGTCGATTTTTCAGCCCTTTATATTACTAGGAAGAACTTTTGACCACGAGAATCGCTCTCGTGATAGGGTTTCGCGCGAGGCTCACAGTTGAGGAGTTCAACCTTCAACAAGGCAGCCCGCTCACAAATTCTGCACTTTTTGACCTTTTTACTCCCAAATTAAGTTATATCGAGGTTATTCGTCACCACAAGATTTAAACCTGTGTCAAAATCCTAGGGTATCATTATTAGCAGAATTTTTGCACAGTTCTAGTAATTTCTTAGGATTTTACTTGAAGAAATTTGAATTTTTCGTGAAATGTTCAAGTTGGCCACTGGAGACAAACTTATCAGGTTTGCATTCACCTTTTCCGCTGTTGAACACGCAGACACCGCCTTCACGGCCGTGATGGATCTTGTTCCTTCGGAGGACTGGGTCACTCTCAGTCTTGATCCAAACACCCGCCATTGCATTATCAAAAATCTCGTTCTCTTCAAGTAAACCAAGGCCTAGAAATAAGCAATAAACAGTAAAGAACTTAGAAATTTATTACTAAAATGCAGAGATTGGCTAATTAGCAAGTAGTGAGCTAGCCTGCGTGGCCGGCGTTAAAAGGGGAAGGGGAAGGGGAAGGGGGAATTTGGGCGCGCGAGAGCGTGTGGGGCGCGCGAGGAAGAAAGGAAAGGAACCCTTCTCCTTCCTCCCTCGCGCGTTGTCTCGCGCCCTTGTTCCCTACCCTTTACCTTTCGAACGCCTGCCACGCAGGCCAGTAGTGAGCAGTCTTCTGAAATTTTCAGGGATTCTTTTTCCAAAAAAGCGGCCAAGAAATTTTAATCGTTCTTACAACAGAAGCCACTTTAAATATAACACTATCAACGTCATTATTTCCTAAAGCGAGTGACTCACAAGAACGCACACTTCTGAACTTGCAGGTCTTTTTTACAAGTAATGGTGCTCATTCCCTGTTCCTCTAAATACACTATTTCGACATAAAAGGCTTAATTCACGCCCAAACAATTTTCTGTGCTTCGCTGAGCCACCAAAGTAAATATTTTGTTGTCAATTGAGAAATTCCCCGAGTTTCGTTTCTAAAAAAACCTCGTAATGGAACAGCAAGTTTGTACCATGGAAAGCCTGAACTAAGAACTTTAAATACAGCTAGACAAATCACAAAGTGCAAACGACGTAAACGTTTGAAATAGTTCGGTTTTTGTCAGTTGTAAATTAGAGGTTGCTCATCCACATATTGGTTCTTTTTCATAAGAAACCAATGTATTACCTCCGTTATAGACCAACACTCCGCCATTCTGTCCTCCCCAGATTTTGTTCCTTTTTATGCAGGGATTGCTGCCAGACCTGAAACAAGGAAAAAGAAAGCTTTAACTTTCTTTGTTGAAATCCACGTTTATTCCAAAAGGAGGCACTCCTGCCCTGCTTTGAATTCTCTTTTTTCAGGTATGTGACGTATAACAAACTTTGGCCAATCACACAGGCTTGTAATATAGCGAACCAATCAGAACGTAGCCGGCGTGAAACGCGGCAAAAAATGAGCGAAAAGATCGCCAAACAAAATCAACGTTGTTACTTAAGCCAATCACATGACACAAACAGTGCCAATAAACCAATCCGGCGCCAAGCGTGGGAAAGCGCGAGTGGGCGCGTCGCGATTGGTTTGATCCTGATTGGTTGATAATTTACTTTGGCTTTAGCAAACCGCTGTTACCTTATTTGTATGCCAGAGTACTTGTGATTGAAGATTTCGTTTTCCTCGAGGACTCCGCAGCCGCCATCATAGAAGTACACTCCAACCTGAAAGCGATAAAAAAAGACGCTTAATACTTTAAGTCCTAAAAAGTTAGGCATTTTCAATTTCTGTCATGGTTTTTTCCGGGATTGCCAAAAATAACTCAGTCGAATCTCCTGCAAAATGCGGACAACCTTGGAATCACAGAAAAACCAATTGAAGGGCAATGACTTAGTCATTTGGTGTCCGCTTAGGGGAGTTGCGCGCTTGGAGGGTTTGAAGGTTCTCCTCTGTTTTCCTTCCAATAATTTAATTGAAATTTGTTTCTGAGAGACAACAATCGCACAACATTTTTATAAACCTTTGACAAGAATTCCCGAGCCAGTACACCTTAATCGATTATTAAAATGCATTGTTATATACCTAGAAATTTTTTCCCAACAGCGCGCACTCTCATTGGTTACTTCGAGGTCACATGACATCAACATCAAACAATGAAATTGTTTCCCACCAAAATCTCTGAGTGGGCAACATTGCAAAATCTATGACGTCAGAGGGTGACAGTGCACTGTTGATCGACAACCGCCGCTACAGCGCGGTTTAATGAATTTCAGCTTCAAAATTTCCAGCTATATAACAAATCGCCTAAAGACTGGTCCCTCGGGAAACAGTTCATTTTGTTTCCCTTGGAACATTGAGTTTCTCTGGAACAAACGTGAACTGTTTCCCGAGGGACCAGTCATAATACTCTACCATAACGATCTCAGCCAACAAAACCACGCTCGTTTTAAGCAACTATATAGAAAAAAGTGTTGTTTTTGAACTGCCTAAACTGTTTACCTAATGCTTTTATGACCATTTTACTTTTAGAAGCTTTGTTTCTTTAAGAAATTTTAATATTTAGCTTTGTTTGAAGAATAAAACAATTTAACTTTTTTAGAATCAAGTTGCATTAAAGGAAAATTAGACATTATTTTACAGTTTAAAAGGACATTTTTCATGTAAGACGTTTATACAAAGGGGATTACTATTTGTGCAGGTTACTTTTCAATCTTACTAACAAAAGTATTAACGTTAAGTTTAGCATTAACTCGTTAAGCCGGTTTAAACCAGATTTAAGTTTGTGCGTTAACCTCAAGTGCAGTTGTTCGTCCCCAGTCCTACTGCGTCTTTTTTCTGAAAAATAAAACGGTCGTTGTGTTATCCTAAAACTAGGATTTTTCTTGTGCCATTTTTATCTTTTTGTATGAGTAATAAGCACCAGTTGTAAAGGGAAAGGTTCGGTTTTATCGCGCTAATGTTTAATTTTGAATGTTCTCTGTAGTTGAAGCGGGGCAATGTTGGTTAGAGGAAACATTTAGTAAAAATACAGTACTGTCATACCCTTCAAACAAAAAAAAGCGAGGAGGGACTAGATTGAATGTGTTATTAACCACGTAACGAGGCAAGAAGGATACTGAAAAAAACATATAATAATTTGGTATCTTCATATCCGTTGAAAAGCAGAATGCGCACAGTCAAGGAACTCTTACAATAAACGGCAGCAACTTTCTTTTCGACTGTGATTCTTGCCAGCTGTCATAACTATGCTGTGGATGGTGCACAATTGGGAGCGCAATTAATCGATCACTTCGCATTCAGTTTACAAACAAACAAAAAATAAATTGTCTGTCGTTCGTGTGCTAGGTGCTCTTTCAATGTAGTCAATTTAGTAAGGGTTACGTGCTTGACTATAAAAAGAAACCTGTAAAAGAGTGTGCAAGTTAAATTGGGCATTTACTGAAAAAGTAAAGACAGTTGAAGATTTATGTTTTAATTGTTTAGTTTGTTTAATTTTAGTGAATTTCAGTTCAAGATTTTGAGCCCACGATCATTCAAACTACTTTGCGTGTCTTGAAATAACTACATGTCACGCGAACCTTCGAAACGCGAAATCCACGATAACTGTCGAAACTAAGCGAGATGAAGATGATTCGCATTGATAACAAATTGCTTGGAAATCCTTTTGCAGGCTTTCAGTCTAGGTTAATACTCATCTCCATACTCCAAAATGACGTTGACAAATTATGATTCATACACAAAGTAATTCTCTACAAAAGAAGGAACCTCGTCGACTATCAATACTGATAAGTCCTGACAATAGTGATTAGGGTTAAGCACTGACTCGATAAACGGTTCGCTTCTACTTGGGGTTAGGGTTGATGCTAAACTTATTTAAATCAAACCATCTATCGTCAGCAAATCCTCAGTGGAGTGGTGGGGCAGGTGATGGAATGCAGATTCTACGCTCCGGGGGCGATTCCTATTCACGATCTTCTGAATTTCTTTTTTCTTTAACCCCCAGTATCCACATACAAATTCTCCAAACTGATCTCCATACATTTCCTTAAAGAATTAGTTGAGAGAATTTGTTCAAAGATCAAAGTATTTTCTCTTGGGTGATCATTTTATTGATTCTCATAACTTATCTCTTTACAGTGTATGGATAATTGTAAGGAGAAAATTGATCTTGGACACTATTGAGACTTAAAGGGTTAAAAATTGAAGAGACTTTGACTTTCATGAACATTTCTCAAGCAGAAATTTCAAGAGACATAGAAGTTTCAAGTAGGAAAATGGAAAGGTCTCAGAATGTCTTGTGCGGGGGAAATATCCGTTTGGAGTATGGAGATGAGTGCCAACCTTCAGTCTACGCGCAAAACAGGGTGGCATGCAAAGCAGTTTGGGTAAACATGGCCCTTAAGTCAAAAATATTACTATGGAATGCAATCTAACACGATAGGAAATCAGATTACTTGCTTATGGAGTCAAAAAACTCTTCGTGTGCCTTATTTCAACGACACTTAGCAGCGTATGAATGCTTAAATTTATTTAAAGAGGGTAAAGACACTCTACAGTCAGCGAAGGAACAGTTTGCGGCCAACCCAAAGTTTTATCTTAACCACAATTTACAAAGGCCATTAAATTCTCTTAATCTGCGGTTCAGTTACCCTACGCTTAAATAACCATACCTACCTGTTTTCCACTGTGTATTCTGTTATGTCTTAGTGTTGGAGTACTTCCTGCGCAACAACAACAAAAACGCATTATTCCACAACTTTCTTCGTGTTCTCAAACGAAAGAATTCTCAGGTCATTATACGTTTCTAGGAAACTGCCCACCTAACCCCCCCTAAGCCAACATTGACACTTACTCAGTCTCACTTAGGGCAAAATGTTGGCTTAGGGGATGTGGGCAGTTTCCCAGAAATGTATAATGCTCAGAATAGGCCATTTCCGAGTTCCCCCGGGCCTCTGTATCAAACCGAGGTTAGGTGCTCAACCTTTGATATGGAAATCATTTTTCATTCTCATGCAAATAAAACTCATTTCCACAAGAAAGGTTGTGCACCTAACCTCGTTTTGATACAGAGGCCCGGGGGAACTCGGAAATGGCCTATTCAAAATGATAATCTTAGGTATTTTAACTCAATGTCCGATCATCATGTCGGACCATAAGTAGGGTTTCGTCAGACAGAAAAAAAATTTCGTCGGACACTGTCCAATGACCTACTGGTATATTTTTGTCCCCATCAGTTTTACACCTGGATTTCCGAGGACACCAAACGATATACCGTACAACCACGTCAGGTCACCTAAAAGCTCATCCGGTTATTTAGCAACGGAGACTTTATTGCAGTAACTTATCCTCTACAGACCTATCCAACTTCTTTTTTGTTTGCAGTAACAGCAAATCGCAAGCAAGCGAAAAAAGACTCACTACTATTAATTATTAATTTAATTATTAATGACAGGATATGATCATGAACCCGTATACAATAGAGTTCTAAAGTGTGATGTCACAAAAAATTAAATTTGAGAAATTATGGGATTTGTCGGGATATTTTGAAAGAACAATATCCAAAAGGCCTACTTGCAAAAAACTAGCATTGTGGGGCAAATTATCTCTAAGGACTTGTATGGAGTCATCAGAGCATAACTGGGCTAATATCTCAGAGATAATTTGCCCCCAAAACGCCAATTTTTTGCAAGCAGGCCTCTTGGACGTTGTTCTTTCAGAATATTCGGACAAATCTCATAATTTCAAAAATTCAATTTTTATGACGTCACCACTTTAGAACTCTATAACCGAGTGGATCTTCTGGCCACTAAGCTATGAGGACTTTCTGTCATGTCGCTTTATACCTGTTGTGATCCACACGCCCGCTAGAGTGTTGTTGTTAATTTCGTTGTCCTCTATAAGCCCCATGCCATCTTCGTGCTGAGAAAAATAAAGGAAAAATGCAACAATTAACAGAAAATCGTTTATAGAACTACGTGTTGTTGCTTAGTAGTAGAAGAAAACTGCAGGCGATATTCATATATCAAAGGGACGTGAAGACATTGCAGTAGGGATGGGTTGGGAAGGGACGGGAAGTTATCCCCCTAAGCAAACCAAACAAGTAAAGCAAACAAACTGTACTTACCACGTAGATTCCACCGTGTAGTCCGCTGTGTATTCTGTTGCAACGAACGATGGGGTTACTTTTCGTTCTGATCTGAATCCCGGCAAGTGCATTGTCTGAAATATTAAAAGCGAACCCTTTCAGCGGTTTTCACCGTCGTAAAATCAAAACCAAAGCGAATTTATTCTGACCAATCAAAGCAAAGGTAAACAATCTACTGAGCCAATCAGAACTCAAGAAAATGTAAAAACATCACGCGGGCGCCAAGCGCGGGAAAACGCCTGCAGACAAGCCACTATTGGTTTTGGTTTCCTTCTGATTGGTCAAGAAAGTGGCGCGAAATTTGGCAGCCAAAAGCAAAGCGAAGCGTTTATGGAAATACTTATATGTACTGTACCTGTATGGAAATAAATGACGAGAATAACTTATTTTAACTAACCGTGAATATTGTTTCCTTCAATAAGTCCTCTACCTTCGCCAAATACATAAACACCTAATAAAAGTAAAAGAAAATAATTACTCGTTTTATAATGAACCTCTAGCAGTGTTTGCGTGAAAACCACTCTTTGTTTCCGATTACTGGTTGAGAAAAGGGCGCGATATTTTCATACCCAATAACAAAGTAACGATAATCTAAAAAAAGAAAATATTTCTTAGACTAATTTAAGCAGAAATCTACAGAAAAGACAAAATTTCTCACCTCCTTGATGTCCGTCATAAATCTCGTTGTTTCTAAAACAAGAAAAGACGAGAATGAACCTTTCGTTTTATGTTTTAAATGATCGGACAGACAACAAACTACCAGCACCGAGGATTTCTTACTTTATAGTTGGGTTGCTTTGTGACGTGATCCAGACACCAGCGTATGTGTTGGAATAAATTTTGTTCTCAAGAAATTCTCCACGAGCCTGCAAAAGACAAAATAATTCTAAACCAAAGATCACTGGGCTTAAGAAACTGCAGGTTTATCTTCTTTTCTTTATAAAAACCTGCCTGTATTGCACAATAAAAGCCGAAAGCACAAATTCTCGCATTCGCAACGCGGGGACTTCGTCTAATCGTGCTCCCCCATTGAACACTGGCTTCAGTTTAAGACTGCGCGCATTCAAGAATAGCGAATAAAAATTGTTGTTTCGCAGACTTAAGACGACAGTCGAGTTCCTCGCATTCTTCGTGTGGACGCAGGTTTTCTTTTCTCTTCTACGTTCACACGTGGGTATTTGCATGGACTTTCGGCTACGTTTACACGATGCCAGATAGTTTTTCGTGCCTACATGAAAAGCTTTCCGGCGTAGTATGAACGGCAGAACTGGAACAAGTCGTTCACACACATCGAACATCGTATCGAAGTGAATGACCGAGAACGTTTGGTGAACTTAATCCCACACCTTACGTCTCAGTGGGTTCCAGTTCTCGCTCCCACTTATCGCGTCCGCTACGGTCCTACTGCGACGAAGAGTGGCACAGAAACTATCCGATATTTGACGATCCACTTGCAAGATCGACGCGGCGCAGCCTCGTTCCGTTACAGAAATTGCGCAGAAATCATCGTCTTTATGGGTGACCAGAAGCCGTTGTAACGAGAAAATAGCCTCAGAAAACCGTTATAGAGCAAAGCATTGCAAAAACAACAACAACAACGTCAACAGCCACTACACGCTCGGCTGACGACCATGTACTTACGTCATCATGGCAGTAGATCCCGCCTGTCATACCATGGTGGATCCGGCAACCAACCACTGTGGGATTTGCTCCTGAACGAATCTCAAAACCAGCGATACGATTATTGTGTACATCATTACCTTCGTAATAACCCTATGAGAAAAACGCAGATACTTTGTCAGATTTCAGACCGGGTAACATTCGGGAGCTTAAGCAACCGCGAAGGCGAAGGCAACGAAAACGTCACTTGAAAATTGAATTCCGGCGGTTCCAAATTTTTCTGGAGTTGAATTCTAAAGGACTGTAACTAAGTCCAGGAAAAATAAAGAGAAAATTGCTGTCTCGTGTTCACGCCCGCCATAAAACGTGACAATGACTATGAAATTTCACGTTGTAGTCGAGCAACATTGACACAGAAATGTACAAAAAAGCATGAGGCACGTGCAAATTTGTTGTTTTGACAGACAAGAAAATATATCTTTGCGGAACAGCACTCAAATCCACCAAATCACTAATGCCGTGATTGCTGCCGATTTGCTGACCTTTTCAGCTCAGCCATCATCGCCTTCACTTGACACTATGTCCGTAATGAAGCTACCCTTGAAAAATTAAAGTGGTAAATTGAAGTTTTGAATTGCAGTAATGGCATCCTGCCACAATTATAGGTTAAATGAATTTGATTCCTTGATAATGAGCAGAACACACAAAACACTTTGACTAGCTTAATTCACTTACCAGTCCATAATCAAAGATAAAGAAGCCGACATCTCGTCCATGATGCACTTTATTTCTTCGCATGACAGGGCTAGCATGATTACGCACCCAGACCCCAGCAAGCTTCACGTTTGTTATTTCACAGTCTTCATATGTTCCCTGTAAGTAAATCACACAGTTAAATGACCTGCAGATCTGTTGGCAGCTACAGTCTTTTAATCAACAACAGAGTTAAAAGGGAGCTTACGACGGCGACGCCAACGAGAACGACAAAAAAGCAATAGATTTGAACTAGCAAAACAACAACTTTGCACGTGCATCACGCCTTTTTGTATTATTTCTTTGTCGTCACTGCACGATTACGACGTGAAAATACCTAATTTCATGTTTTATGGAGGACGTGAACACAAGACGACTTTCTTTTTCTTTTCCTGAACTTCGATACAGGCTTTTAGAATTCAACTCCAGAGAAAATTGCCAACAATTGATAAATTGAACGAGATGGAATAGGCGCGATTAAGTTTGAGGCAGCGCGAATTCGCTTTTTAAGTGACGTTTTCGTAGCGGTCACAATCGTTGTTGCTTAAGGTCCCTAAAGATGCCACGGGGACGACGGCAACGAGAACATCAAAATAGCAATACGTTGAATAAGCAAAACAACAACCAATCTGAACTTGGATTGGATGTTAAGACTTCAGCTCCTGAGGATTTCGCTTGCATTTGACAAAGTAAACGAGTTGGGATAATCGCTATAGGTATCTCTTGCTGAGGAGCCGAGGTCTCTCCTGGCAAAACGCCCCAAACGGCGAGAAGCGAGGAGAAATGGCCATTTTCGCAGGCTATCAAGCAATGGGTAAGTAACAAACTCAAACCATCAGAGGCCTGAGCCCTGTTACGTAATGTACTAACCAACGGCCCATTTAAAAAAAATTAACATTAGTTATATCAAGATTAGATGGTTTAAACATTACGGTACATGTTTTTCCTACCTGGGCTCCATCCGTGACAAAGATGCCTACGTTTTCAGAATCAGATATAAAACACTGTGACAGGGTGGGTCTTGCGCCTCTACCGTGAACATAGACTGTTGCACCAGCTACAAGAAATAAAACAAGACATCTCCAGTGATCGCTAAATTTCATTTTTAAATTAGTGGGGTTCTAAGTTTTTTGTCTGTGGCAAATCGCGAGACCATTCAAGTGAAAGCTACTGAACAGTACTTTCCTGTGGTGCTGTCTGTTATGCTGTACAAGACGGTTCTAACTTTTGAGTCTGTGGGTGAAATCCTAAAGTGTGACCATTCAAATGAAAGCTACTGAGCAGTACTTTCTTGTCGTACTGTTTATTATGCTGTACAAGGTGGTTCTAACTTTTGGCTCTGTGGATTAATTCCTATAGTGTGACCATTCAAATGAAAGCTACAATAAACAGGACCACAGGAAAGTACTGCTCAGTAGCTTTCATTTGAATGGTCACACTTTAGGATTTCACCCACAGACTCAAAAGTTAGAACCACTTTGTACAGCATAATAAACAGTACCACAGGAAAGTACTGCTCAGTACTGTACAAGACGGTTCTAACTTTCGAGTCAGTTGATGAAATCCTCAAGTGTGATCATTCACATGAAAGCTACTGAGCTGTAGTTTTTTTTTTATATTGTTTATTATGCTTTACAAGGTGATCCTAACTTTGGAGCCTGCGAATCACTTCGCACATCAAATCATAAATAAAAGCAAATGAGCAGCATTTTCCCGTGGTCCAGTTTGGTCTGTGTAAGATGTTTCTGACTTTAATTTTGAGTCTGTGCATCATCAAATCCTGACATGTTATAATGTAGTAACCTTAATATGGCATTTCCTGTGCTGTTGCTTATTACCCTGTACAAAGAAATCACTAAAGCAATCAATTCTTACCATCAGCAAGACTGGTAAGCTTGCAGTTGTAGACTGTTGGCGAGCATTCATCTACAACCTCTACACAACCTAATCTGACTGGCTGTGATTCACTGGAAGGACAGTTCTGATAAATGTAAACATGCAGAGAAAGTAGTTCGGTTAGTAACAGAACAATGTGTCACACGTTTGTTGTTGGTTCTCTCCTATGCTTTGAGAAGTTTTTCTTCAGGTACTCCGGTTTTCCCCTCTCCTTAAAAAAAACAACAATTCCAAATTCCAATTTAATCTGGAATGCACGGACATGTTTTAACGAGTTCTTAAGCAGGACTAAGTGCTCTGTGGGTAAACAAATAAATTACAATCAATTACAAAATTATGTATACAGGGCCTCAGTCATAATGTTATGGAATTTTAATAGCAATTGTCAACAGAAACTTTGCTTAAAGCTATACACAATTTGATGATAAAAACCTTTAAAGTGAGATGTCCCAAGAAGGCGCATGAAGATCCTGAACTGAAACTGACAACTGTTGAAGAACTGCTCTGAATGACCACTTCATCACTTCCAACTGTCATGAAAAAGAAATCACAATAAAATATTTCTTATTCTGTACTATTAAGCCTGAGTAAACAGTCAACATTTTGTGACGTGACCACTGGTTTCCCCTCGAAAAGAAGTCTGAGGAAGGAGTGCAGAAATTCCATACGTATGATGAGTCACTACCCAGATCTGGGCAGAGCTTCTGATTGGATGAAGCACATTTCCCTTGCTGTACAACTAATCAGAAGCACTACCCAGGTCTGGGTAGTAACACACCAACAGTATGGAATTTTTGCACTTGTTCACCAACTTTCATTTCGCAGGGAAACCAGTGGCGACGTCACAAACTTTCAGCTGTTGTTTTAGACGAAGCACCGCATAAACTTTAACTAAAGAATCTGAACCTTATTGACTCCAAAAGAGAATAATAATACTCAAAAAACTACTCCACATACTTGCTCCAATAATGGCAACAGGCTTGTTGATTGATAGATGCTCATCATACACACCCCGATGTACTATAATGACTCCATCATAAGGGACTGCTTCCAGAGTGCCATTAATGGTTTCATGATACTAGAGGTAAAAAGAGTTCAAAATTACAGCCTGACCTCCTTAAAGCGACACCCCCGAGATTGAGCATGGGTGTAGGCTTGCAAGAGGGGTCTTGAACACACCTTTCAGGGGTTATGTCACAACTTTTTGGAATTACTTTAACACCATAAAAACTCACTGTAATGAAAGAAAACTCTGAAGTAATGATTCAGTAGCATTTTTTATTACTCAACAACCATAACTCAACCATAAGTGTTTGTCTTCTGGCCCTGGTTGTTCAAACATTGGATAAGCTATCCACCAGATGAATCACTCTCCAGTGGATGAGCATTAAAGAAACCAATTACATTATCCAATGGATACCTTGGTGGCTAGCATGAGAGCAGATTGCAACTTGATAAAAAATGAGCCAACTTTTTCAAATTACTTGTAAACAACATCTACATGTAGGTTAAATATGGAGTGACTCCTAATCACCTACTTTCAAAACCACAATCTTACACTCCTATAGCTTGGAACTAGCTCACTTTTTTTAGCTTCAATGTCCATCCACCTGTTACTTGTGCACATAATTGAACATGACATACACATATGTACCTTGATTTGCCTTCCTGTAAATCTTGTAGGATTTAGTTTCTTCTGTTTTGCTAAGGCCGGGTGAACATGATGAGCACGATACAAAGAGCTAAGGCATTTTTTCCAACATAAGTCATCTTTGGGTTCTTGTTCAATGTAAAAACCTTCAAATGTCTTTACTAATGGCTTCTTCATGTCAAATACTTGACTGTAAAGGGATCTCCTTTAGACAAAAAAAACATCCTTATGAGAAAAACAACATTTAAGGTGGCTGAACACAGTTTTGGCAGTTTGTGAGTACGTGTCATTTGCCAAATCATGGCAAGAGAAAGGTTACAGCTCACAAGCTGAAACTTGGCAGGTGAAAAATATACTGATGAAAGACTTTGATTGACAGGTGAAATTTGACATTTTTGTAGTTTCTGTGGCGACACAAACAATTGAATACAACCTTAAAATTTTACTTTTGCTTAGTTTACATAAAATTCACTCCCTAGATTTTCCTATAAATTTGAACACAGCTTACTATAATTAATCATTACCATTTGAAACTTATCTGACCAAATTTTAACAGACGGGTTTTTAGATAAGTCAATAATATAATAAATATTTTATTGTACTGTAATTATTAAATGTGTTAGAAAATTCATCTGTTCAACTTCCTTTTTAAAGTTTTCATTATTTAAAATACGACAAAAGCTAAAATTCTACCAAATATCACAAAATTTTAATGAGTAGATTTTGAAAAATTGTCTTCTGTGTACCATTACTTTTTTGTCAGCACTGATAAATAACTTAACCCAAAAGGAGGGGAGATAGAACCCTGCACAAAAAAATAAGTTGACTGGTAATAGGTGCTACAATATTTTCACTACAAACCATAAGCATCCATCCTGGCTTAAACTGTTAAGTCGTGAACAAGTCTGCGCCAATCTGCACAAATCCTTCTCTTTTAGATAGGAGCATATCAACAGCAACACTTCATCTGGGATTGCTTCAATAAAGCATTCTAAATTTTCTGTTAAATATCATGATAAAACAGTAATATGTTATTCAGTAAGCTTTAGTGTTTTTCTAACAAAGATCAATTGAGAAAAGCCTTTAAGAATATTATCACATTTATTTCTGATAGTCATAGAATCTTGGCTGACAAAAAGAAACATTAAGGGCCTGGCAAGAAGGAGAGCCCTTTACATCTAACCCTCCCCTCCCACAACACCTCCTAAAAAAATGGAAGGAGATTGAATTGCAGTCAGGTGCAAAGCAAAAATAGAGCTTTGGTGTTAGTTAAATATAATTAAATCTCCTCAAGCTCGGTGAAATGAATAAATTGGTTCGTACCAAATATTTACATTGTAAAAAAAGATGACAACGCTGACCCTTAATACCAACCTGACCCCACCCCATCTCCTAAACTGGGATCTGAGCATTTTAATTCAAACAGAAGCTCTCGATCTTTCACTAATTTTCAACCTCTCATCGGCTATAATTGATATTAGAAGCCAAAGGCAACATTACTCAATGTTCAGTTCAATCGTTTTTAAAATGAACAGGAAAAAATGAAAACTGTGTCACAGCTCACAAGGAAAATATATTTTTTGCAAGTCAAGCATGTTATCTGCCTATCACATGTTGATCATACTTGAGCTAGGATCTAACACATAAAGAAATTTTGGCAGACATTCAAATTTCACAACAAATTTAATATTTTAAAAGTAATAGATTCTCAAGATAACAAAACCTAATTCATTGGACGTTGACTGCGATATATTTGCCCTACCATTTAAAGTGGAACGTAAGAAAATTACAATACATGACATGAAAGAGAACTGAAAAAAAATTACTGTAAAGAAAATTTTGCATCCAATCTTTTAATTTAAGAAGTAAAATATCCAGATAACCCACAGTATCTATGCAGAATAAAACCCTGCTTTCAGCGGCACCACAAATGTAGATTTTAAAGCTGGCAGTTTTTTAAATGTCTCGACATTTTGCAAACATTTTATATTATCAATTTCATACATTGTTAGCTCTTGAGATGTTACGGATTGTTCTGTTCAGAATTAAATAATTTTAACACTTACGCAATAGTTTTAATTGCTGGATCCACGTTTCTCAACAAATGCTGAACCAATTTGAATGCAAAATTCTCTATTCAACTCTTTCGTGACAGACAATAATTGCTTTTAAAAGAGGCACGTGGAGGCATATTCAACAAAGAGATTTCGAATAAAAGAGGTGAACAAAGAAATTCAGCTTACAATATGGTACGGTTGATATCGGAAAATTTATTGAGAAATTTAGTTTTCAGGGGCATAAAAACATGTGTTTTTCATACCTTCCTGTGGAATCTGCCCCCGAATCGCTGCGTTGACTTGCTTGGAAAATCTAGTTCGCTTACCCACGTAGCTCTGTGATCTCAGACATGTTTTAGCTTGATTTCTTGTCAGATGCGATAGGCTTGACTGAAAATGTAAAGGCCAAGGATGAAATTTAGAACAAAATGCCGCAGATTTCAGCTTTGATCACAAGATATTTTTTTTAAAAAAAATACCATCCACAGTTTCGACGCCATTCTGCCCTGTAACAACAAAGTCACTAAAATCGCGTGAAAGACGCAGAAGCCCGACGCTCGAAACAGCAGTGGATTTTAGAAAGCGATCGATCGATCAACTCACATCAAATGCCTTGAGGGATCTCCATTCGATCTTGGTTTTTTCTGCTTCACAATCGTTTTCCTGAAACAAATGTTCTTGAGTGTTACATTTCCTTCGCGGCTTGCCTCTCCCTGTTAAAGCAAAACAAAAGAACAGGAGCCCGTAAGCCCTTGAGATCTGCCGTTACAAACCGCTTCCTCAAAAGCAAACATGGCCGTTTCAATTCGGATCACGTTCCAAAAAAAGGTATATTCCTTACTCGCACTGCTGCTCTGTGTATTTGAAGAGCTCGCCTTGGTTTTGCGGTAGTATTCGGTGCACAGCCTCGGCCTTTTCGAAGACGACATCGCAAGTTGTTCACAAGACCTTTCAGCTACAGCTGTTTGCTTTGTTGGGTGAACGGGATTGTTTTCATGCAGAGGAAATGACGAACTCCTTTCATCTTTGTGAGCCAATCAGATCGCAGAAAACACAAAAGTGTTCGTTTCGCCCAATCGTGTTGCTGCGTCCAAAGGCAATGGAACGAAATTCAAATGCACATTTTTCTACGAGAAATTGTGAACGAAAGTCACCTGTCATATCTGCGTTATCCGTGTACACGACCCTGAATATACGTTGTTCTGTGGAAATTCTTTTGGGCTTTAAACTAAATTCTGGATAGTGAACACGGCATATAATACCGGAAATAAGCTACCTTTTAATTTTCCATTTCGTACAATCAAATCGTTTTCACACGGGCGCTTTTACTACGAATCGAAAAAGAACATTTGATCGATATTACGACAGGTGAATTGAACAATGACACTCTTGTCATAAAAAATGAGCCGAGGAAGAGACAAGTGCACAGTGTTTCAAGCTAATCATTCACAACTTGAAACACATCAAACAGTAGTTTCCAAAGAGGGATTAAAGAACGTGAACTTGAGATCTTCTGATCCATAAAAATTCTTAAGAACATTTCCTGTTGAGGAGGAATTATGGTTGGACGCTTCATTTTTAACATCATTTCAACACGTACGCATCTCGCCTAGACTTCACTCGATCCATGAAATGCCTCAACATAATAAAAGTCCATGGCTCGAATTTTGCCAATTACATGAGGATTTTTTAGAATGTTTTCTTCTTTAAGGAAAAAAGAAACGGATCAGAGGTGGGGAAGAAGTTTAGGCAATGATCGGGGAAGAAAAAATAAGATCTCAAGACTAAAAAATTATGATTTGAAGCCAATAATTGATTTAGTTACTGCACTGCGCAAACCTCGACCTCACTATATACCCATGTCAAGTATGGTACCAACACAAAAGGTAGCTACAGTTAGCGCCTGACCGTGTCACCCTTTTAGCGACGCCAAAGGCTTTGGCCTAGCTCGGGCCTAAGGCCCGTTTCAAACGTCGTGCTACTGCCGTGCCGAACTCAATTCATAAACTATAAATACATTAGAATACATTTAAAAGTTTGCTGAGCCGTTTCTTTATTATTGTGTTTTGTTTTGGGCAACAGCCGTTCTATTCGACTGAATTAAATTCGAGGTCTGAAACCAAGTCGTGCTAGTGTCGTGCTGCAGTCGAGCTACAGTCGAGCCAGCTTAGCACGGCAGTAGCACGACGTTTGAAACAGGCCTAAGGCGGGTCACCCTTCGAGCCAAGCCAAGTAAACGGTTCGCGAAGCACTGAGGAGTTGAAAAGAGACGTTGGGCGTTTAGCCACCATCGTTCAAACCCGTGAACAACCAAGAAAGGTTTGATAAGGGTGGTAAGACACGCAACATCGCTATTCAACTCGTTTTGCAGCAATGTTGCAACACAAGTTGCGTGTTTATTGTTGCACGTTCTACCGTAACTTTGGAGACCGCACTCAAGTTTAAAATAAAGTAAAATGTATCGTTGGCAAGAATTCATGTTTTCATAAAACGCGGTATTTGTACGTCCAACTCACTTTCTGGTACACTTCTTTCCCGTCGTTGCGCGTGAAGAACGTGAACGCAAGGCAACGATTTTCTTTTTCTTGTCCTGAACTTGGATACAGTCCTTTAGAACGCAACTCCAGAAAAAACCTACAGCAAAAGTTGTCAAACCTACCGAAGAATTGGCGCTGTTTCAACGTCATCACTATACCTCGTTTAATTAAGCTTGTAGAACAGGTGCTGTTTTTTCCCGTATTTCGGCGCTTCGCGCTTGCCTTTGCTCGTCTGAAAGACGCAAAAAACATACGTCTGTTAAGCTGGCTAAATTGAACGAGGTATAGCGATGAACTTAAAACAGCGCCAATTCTTCGGTAGGTTTTTCTACGTTTCTCTGAAATTTGATTCTTCCCCCCCCCCCCCCCCCCAAAAAAAACAAAATTCAAAAAAATAAGTATATACTTGGGTTGAATTCTGCTGTATTCTGACAAACTGGATGACAAGGCACCTTTTTTACAGAAATCATTGACTTATTTTTCTGTTTTCCTTAGACAATTGTCAATATCATTAAGTAGCTTGTCAAGTTTGAGATGAAGATCCTCATTTTGCAATTCCATAAAGGAATGGTCACTTTTCACGTTTACGAGGCATTCTTTTATCTTTATGAGATCATAACTGCAATAGTCCTTTAGAGTTCTTTGTTCCTGTCCTTCGAAACCTTTCACTGAATTTTTCCAGTCTTGAAAACCGGAGCTGAGGAAGTCGGTGGTTTTCACAGAAGTTTGTTCTTTGTGGTCTTTTCCTCCGCGGTTCCAATCGAAACCTGGCTCTGAAATGGTAAATATCCTTCTCTTTGCGACAACGTCAAGAAATTCGATGAACTCTGCGTAATCTATTCCACAACTTGCCCTTAAAATGACCTAGCGTAAGAGAGATATAAGGTGCGGTTACACACACCATGGTAAAAGCCATTTCCCACGTTAACGAAGTCGTGGTAAATTTTAACGTGGGTTTAGTTTAGCGTGGTAACATGTGGTTACACAAGTATTAATTCCCAAGCCAAGCCAAGTTTATTTAGCCGCTTTTACGGCTTCATTCGCGCTATTGCGGTAATAATCGCAGTCGATGATGGCAGTGTTTCATGTTATGTTTAAAACTTACGTATGGTTTAGCTCAATTTCAACTGGTATGTTAGTCCTGATAATTTAGCAAAGGAACATAGTACTTTTTTTAATCTTGACCTTAGATTCCACTTTACAGTTCAGCTCCAAAGAAATTTTTTTTGCGGTTTCATGTTGTCAAATGAAGAAACCTGATTAGCTTTTTTTGCATTGGGTATCGTAAAACCCTAGCTATTTACCACGTTAAACGTTATGAGCGGTTTCTTTCTTCTTTCTGACGTAACCATGGATATTTCCCATGACAAATTTATCTTGGGAAAGTCCGGTCACACGCACCACGCCAATTTCCCGCGGTTAAAGGGTCATTTACCACAGTAAAAGTGTCCCGTTTAACTACACCTATTGTGGGTTCAAATGACTTTCAGGCTCTGTTCACACTATAACAGATAGCTTTTGCTCCGGCACGAAAATCAGACGGGATAGGGCTGCTGCTCACAGTTAAGAGCGATGATTTCGGCGCGATTTCTCTAACGGAGCGGAGCATCGAATAGCTTTTGGTGCCGACACGAGAAGCTATCCGGTATACTCAGTTTGGGAGTAAGCAAAATTTAATTTCCTGAAAAGATGCATGCAACCACTACTCCAAGGCGAGACGTTGAATCGGCACAAAAATGAGCAGCTGCTTGCAAGTTCAATTAGCAGGGAAACAATTCAACACGTGCTTTAAACACCCTCTTTGGCTTGCACGTGCATTTAGACAACGGCAATTGCACGTGCCTTTTAAAAAGTTTAATAGAGCTTTTTGGTTTGTAGGTTTTTGTTCTCCCAATTCAGATCACGTAATGTTATCAAGGGAATTTGTCTGTTAGCTGCGTACGCATAAGCACGTGGATTGGGGGACATACGCACGTGGATAGCGCGATATTTGAAAGAAACAATTCTCAGGGGTAACATCAAATGGTTTGCAATGGGAAAAAAACATACAAGCTAAAAAGATCTGTTAGCAAAGTTCACAGCACGCGAGAAGCGCGCGCGAGGTAGCCCAATACATCAGAAAAGGTGGTAATCTACCCATCTGAGAAATTCTGGTAATCCCGTGATCGTACGTCCGACCGACCGCCCGTCCACTCCAGAGGCATACCAATGTTAACCTGAGATCAGGCCCAATTTGAGCGGTTCTCATTCATTCTCTCTAAAGGCTAGCGCTATCTCTTTTCGTTTCGCCTTGCCCACCGGAATGTAATTTTCAAAGCGAAACGAAAATAGAGCCTGATCTCAGGTTATACCAATGTAAAACAACTCAATCAACAGGTATGGTAACCCAAATGCAACTCGAGGTTATTTTGGCGGGAAATCGCATAGCCACCCGCGTCTTGTGATGCAGAGACAACTCAAGAGTCAATAAAGACGAAAACGGAAAGCAGAAATTGTTTCTGTATCCGTGTTGTCTACAGTATTAAGCTTGGACTAATTGTCATGTCCACAAATTTGGAATATAGAGAAAGAAAAGGACAGAAAAAAACAGAAAGTAGGCGACAGGCCACCGAAGCTCAACGAGAAAAAGAGCGACAGAGGGCTAGAGCGAGAGATAGAAAACAAAAAACAAAAAACAATTTTTGTTGGAAGAACAACATGAAGATTTTGTAGCGGCGGTGAGGAAATGGGAAATGCTAGCGGCCACCAAGGTGAAAATGAACGGCAGTGAAAAAAAGTGAACAAGAACCGGTACGACATTTCATCCATTAATTAAACGTGTAACTAGGGAGTTTCTGGAAGTTTGACGTTGTGGTCATGCAAAACAACGGCAAAGAAATGTACAAAAAAAGTTTGCTGCACGTGCAAAGTTTCCTTTTTGCTAAATAGACCTCATTGTTGTTTTTTCACCCTTCTCGTTCGCTTCGCCGCTTAGCATTACACGATTTTATATTTTGTTTACGCAAACTATAAATATTATCGAGAGCTTCGCTTTTAGCCCTGGCTAAATCGATATCTTGGATATTAAAGCAACAACTTAGCTAACGCGACATGGAAAAGTTATTTGTAAACAACCTTTTGTACGCATGCATTGATGATGTTGGCAAACCATTCTCGATCAGTTGTTGCGTTGCGGTGTAGTATTGTATATTGTCCTTACACTCTTTTGCTTCGCCTTTTTTTTTCGGTCACACCTTGGATAAGTGAGTCGACTGACACTAAAAATGCTGTTGAAAACATGTAATTGAAAATACATATTCAATACACTTTCAGCGACGCTTACCCTGCGTCCGACCAACCATATATAAACTCCTTGCGTAAGTAAATATTTGATCGCCCAATTGGTCCGAATTTAGGAAGAAGTTTTTCAGTCAGTGACACAGCTAGCTCGGAAGAAAAAATCCAAGTTCTTCTAACAGAAGTCAAACCTACTGCCTTCTGGTTATTAGTCAACCAGATGCTCTACCACGGAGCTAGCTACAGGTAGTCTGAAGTGTCAGCCGTCTCTTCGCCCCATGCAAGGGGGTGCTAGGATTGTAATGTCGATAAAAGTACCGGTCAAGTCGCCCGAAGTTATTTCGCCCGAAACCCGAGTTAAGTCGCCCGACATGCTGAATCATGTCGCCCGAACTTTATCCGGTGAAACAAAGTTAATTTGTGTTAAATATAGAATGTGTGATTTTTAATATGTCTCGTTCTTTAAACCATCATGAGACGAAACAAGAGGAGTGAATGTGTAACATACCTCATTCTTTAAGCGATGATGATAATAAACAAGCGGTGTAAATGAGTACTATATCTTCTCTTTAATCTTCGATGAGACGACACAAGCGCGACAAATGTGTAATAAGGATGCAAGGATGTTGTTGAGCATGATAAAATTACGAGCCACATAACTCAACATTTCGGGCGACATAACTTAGAAATGTCCAAATTAATATCCTATTTAACATTACGCAAAGATACTTCACAATACCTGGCACTGCTGATGCCAATGTTCCATGTCTTTGCAATCCTCAATGCTCTGTTCTACCTACAGGCCAACCACAAGCGTTACGATCCATGGCAAGTTGGTGATAAAATTGAAAGTTTGTTGCAAGAAGTACAACTAGGGTATGTTGCTGCAACTTGCAACATTGAAATTGTTGCGTAACAAGTTGAGAGCGACGGTGGTAAACCGGGTGACAACGCTTTTCAACTTGTAATGCGACAAGTTGAGCGAAAATGTTGTATTACTTGACCTTTACAGAACATGCGCTGTAAGAAGTCTGACATCAAGTATGCAAAAACCTTGGTTCTTGTCCATCCACATTAAAACAATAAGCCTGCGCTTTAAAGAGAATCCACTCTGGGGACCGTTTTCGGTTTTTGATGCACGAAAACGCCGTTTACGTGTGAACCGGATGCCAAAACGGGGAAAAAACAGCGTTTTCAAAAATATCCGGATTCGTGTGGGCGGGGCTCTAATTTTAATGGAGAAAATCTATTGCTCTAGCCCATTTGATTCAGTACAGGTGAAATGCGACGTTTGAACTGGGCCTTACTTACTTTCAGTAGTTCACTTTGTATGTGTTCCCACATTTTTAAAACTCCACAAGCGTTCACCCAGTTATGATTTATAGAAATGGTGTCTTCCTAAGGAAAAAAAAAACAATAACAGGGGAAGTGATTATTACATTTTCCCTTCTGACTGACTTTGTGGGGAAAAAAAGGTTCTATAGGCCTGTTCAGAGAGCTTGAACGTCGATCAAATTTAAATTGGTTCAACATTCACATTATTTCAAGATGTGTTCAACAGAAACAAATATTGGGCTGACAAGTACAAAAGAAATGTGGTCTTATACACATCATCCTCAATTTGCTAAACACTGTCTTGCTATCACATGGAGGAGGGCAGGGGGGTGGGAACTTGGAAGAATATGGGGCAGGAGGGGTAGGTGGGAGATTTGGACTCCCTGTCCCCCTCCCCGTCAGATCTTTTGCAAACCATCATATATCACAGACCAAATCTTCTCGTTTGTGTTACTAGAACTGTTTTAGTAACTGAAAGGATTTAAACTGAGAGGAGAAAACTTACTCCATAACATGATCTTATCTAGTTGGGACAAGAAACTTACCAAGTTTATCACTTGATGGTGCCAACCACTGCAACAAAAGTAAAAAACAAAAGAAAACAAAACACATTTTTTAAAATAAATGTGATTGCTTCTAATGAGTGAATGTATCCATTTTGAAGTGACTGATGATATAATAAATATTTAGATTTTTGTTGGTCACTTTTGAGGTTCCTAACAGAGTTTTTAAAGTGACAAAACACAGCATAAGCTATACCTTGGAACAAATATGACTTCTCCCTCCCTTTGCATGACAGTGATTGGCTTTGAAGATTTTGTGAATTCTGGAAATTGTTGCTTGTCATTCATGTCATCTGATGTGACGTCATAAGCCAGGTTACCCAGTCTGTCGGTCAAATATTTCTCTTGTCCAGGTGGGTAGATCAGCCACTTCTTACAGCCACAAATGTTTGCAGACCAACTGTAAGACCTTCAAAATGAGCATATACAGAATCATGAATAATAATGCCTTTGGAGTGGAATTCCTTTGAAAAATAACTGTACAACTTAAGACAATTCCTTTGTTTTGCACTGCACATCACCTACTGTGCATAACACTGAGACACCAAAAGTGACACTGATTTTCACTGGTTGCCTGAAGAGAGATAAAAAAGGTCACAAATGTTTTTTTGGGATTGTGATAACACTTCAAAGCTAAAAAGGTGCTGGACTTGAAACTTGCCCCTGGTTAGAGAATTAGTATGTTGGTATAAGGGCTTTGAGGGAAGTCTTGCAGACAATGGAAAATGACAAGCCAATTTAGCCCTTTACCTGAAAACATCTGCATGAAAAGGTGTCCTAGAAATGACAAACATAAAAGCAATATATAAGTACACGAAAATGTATAATAGTTTATGAGTACATTATGGATGATAATTTTTCTTGATGCATAAGTAGGTAGGTGTCTGTAATTAGTCAGTTACAGCTGTAAACTGACACATTAATAAAGTTATCATTATCGTTATCACAATCATTATCATGATCATTAATATTGCTATCTCTATCATTATAATTTTATGGAGGATTAAATCTAACATTTGACATTACTACCTCTGCCTGCTAAAATATTCTAAGCACTTCACAACAATGCCTTTGTTGGAGACACTCTTTTAACTATTGTTGTTTACAAACAAGGGATTAAATTTATCCTGACTGTTGAAGTGCAATGCTCTCTAATTTGGTGGGTGTTCCCTGACAAAGTTGGACAAATCAAGAATTTTTCATTCACCTGTTATAATACCATTTTTGCAACATTTTGAATAAAAAATATTGGACTGTCAACAATCCCCTCTCCAATATACTGTGATTACTTAAACCATGTTAAAACAGGCAACTAAAACATGCAACTTGTTTTGAAACATTGCTGGAAAACAAGTTGAAAAGCAATGTTGCACATTTTACAACCCACATAAAACCTGTCTTGCAACAAATCAGATTATTGCAAGTGGAGTAAATATCTGACTTCTGATTGGATGAAATTACTCAGGGGTTACACCATACACAGGAGTTATGTCATTTGCTGCAAAGAAGTTTGTCTTAGGCTGGTAAAATGTGCAACAAGAGCAGATTTTGTTGCAAAAAGGACCACTACTTTCTACTTTATGCAACAACTCTTCGCAAACTGCAACAACCTGATTTGTCACAAGACAGGTTTGAAAGTGGACAGTAAAATGTGAAACATTGCTATTCAACTTGTTTTGCAGCAATGTTGCAAAACAAGTGCCATTCTTACCAGCTTCCTTTAGGTCCCATGTACACAAATCGATAGTCATCAGCCACGTCACTGCGCTGGTCCCAGAACTCATTCAACCAATCAGATTTGAAATAGATAGGTGTTTCATAAGCCTTGTAAGAGGGAAATGCCCTTAAAGGTAATCAAAGTTTCAAAAAGAAGGAATCAGTTTGGTATGTTGCAAGTTGTATGTGAACACCTCCAGCAAACTGTTGTTTAATCTGGCTAGATCATTACAATATTAGAGACCTTAAGGTCAAGGTTTTGTCAGCACTCCCTGCAAACCACAGATATCAAGAAGTCACGAGACTAGTGGCTTGCCATAAGGTTCACATTTGTATGGCTAGACCATGCTCTAGAATTAAGTGATTTACCACAAGGTTTTTTTGCACCCTAAAACATCACAATTTCAATAACATTTACTTTATTTTGACAAAATAATGTTGCTTACCTACTTAACAACTTTTAATCTCACATTAACAGGGCTCGACATTGCGACCGTATTGGTCGCATTTGCGACTAAGTTCTCTCCCTTTGCGACTAAGTTCTCTCCCTTTGCGACTGAAAATTCTTCAGCAGTCGCAACTTTGCGACCAGTTTTCACCTAAATTAATGAAGAAACACAATTTTAAAAATTTTCTGTCCTTCTTGTTGCGGAGATTTTAAAATGTAAAGGCAAAATCCTGCTCAAGTTCCAAACATGTCGTATAAACAACGTTACACGATAAGCTTAAACAGGTAGGTACTTCATGTATGGGGACTGACTTCTACAACACAAAAACTGAATGTCATTTTTTGACGCGAAAATGTGAAAGACTTTTTTTAGTTAAAAATTATAACAATAGTACTGTGCAACAAAAACTGCGAGCCCGGAAACTATATAGATAACAATAATTGTTATAAGGGGTATCAGAAATTTAAGATGTTTGGCAGTTTGGCGGGAACTGTGCACGTACGCCTCGTTTGATTGCTGTGAATCGCTGAAAACAAACATGGTGGCTTTTCAGTGGCGCGCGTGTTCGTTCCAAAGACTTCACGAGGATTCCGATATCTTTCTGTTTTGGCTTGATTTAGACTTCTTTAAAGATATAACTCTCGGCTAAACATAGACTTTGCCGTTTTGAGGTACAAGTGGAACAGAAAGGTACAGGGGCACCCAACGAGAATATAGTTCAAAACCACTTAAACATAGCATTGTTGAACGTATTTTGTTTTTTAAACGGTAGATATAGGCAAATTTTTATCCCCTAAAAACTTTTTACCTGTTCGGATTTCCTAGCTGAAAGTCTAGTGATCCGAAAATTATAGGGATCGAAACTTACCTTTTCGAAAATTTCAGCCAGAAAAAAGGCTCCCGAAAATTCTAGGTGACCTTATTAGGGTAAATATCTGTTTAAAATGGGCAATTATACCCTTTTTAGATGTTCGAAAATCCTAGGAGAGGCAGGCAAGCAAGGAATTTTACAACAAATGTTCCGAAAATTCTAGATTTCAAATTGTCTTCCGAACAGACATTTTCCGAAAATTGACGTTGGGTGCCCTTGAATGTATTGAAAATTTCAATGTGTACACAAGCTTCACGCTATTTCTGTAAGCATGTTTAATAATTAAGAGCTTGGTGTATTTAGCGACGGGAAACATTAGAGATTTCACATCATTAGGAGACGATAAGATTAATGATTGTTTCGTTTATTGAGTTTTAACTTGAGTGCAAATTATCATTTAACAGGATTATTTGCGTGGACTCAGTGTACGTTTTCGAAATCGATCAAATGTTCTAATTTACCATCTTGATTCTGCCGTCAAAGTAATTCAGAAACTGTTTTTTTAGACATCATTGGAAATAAATAAAAGCTACTGAAATCAAAGGGTTCTTAATTTATTAGTCAAAGTACTTATTAATAATTAACTTATGCTTTGCGACTAAATTTTGAGAATTTGCGACTAAATTTTCTTAACTGGTCGCAAAATGCGACTTCATATTTTTTTTAATTTCGAGCCCTGATTAAATTGAATAAGGACTTTGACTTAGACTTACTTACAAAAATGCCAGTCCTTAAGATACAATGTCTCTGTGCATTTCTCATCACCTGTATGAAAAAAAAACCACTATTTTTTCAATTTATTTATTTTCCTGCAAAATGTGCATAGTCATAACACATAACTTAAAAAGATTTCACTCATCTTATGGCATTTGAAAGTAGACACAAAGTATTGTGACTTCTACGATTGTTTCTGACCTAAAAAATGGACTTGAGCTATCACTCACTGATATTTATGTATTTACAGACATTCTAGAATGACATTATATCATTTTATAGAGTGTTCATGGTGACCTACCTCCAGACTTCTTATTCCAATAATCACAAAACTCTTTTACGGTCATATCTTGTTTGACTTGACTGCTGTATTCAGCTTGACAGCAATTTGCTACTGGTGCCACAACACGACCTAGTAAAGGAATACCCAACATTGTTATTGACAATTTTATAGTCATTATCATTGTT
>JBBMOI010000011.1:4915000-5017500 GCA_038088405.1 Porites divaricata
AAGGCATTGGTCAATTCCTTATATGAAAACTGTATCAATTTTTTTGTTGTCTTATACAACTCAATTTCCTTTTTCTTTAAACAGGACTGATCTTTATTCTGAAGAACCAATATCCTTGTGTGACATTAAATTTGAGCAAGCATCAATTCTTCATAATTTAGGTTGGTTTAATTTTAATTTGTAGATCAAATTTTATGGTTTAGTTTAACACTTGAATCAAATTGGTGTGGTAAGGTGAATTCACCAGAGCTGTATAAATAATTATATAAATGTTATTGTCCTATATAAATGCTAATGTAGAGATAGAACATAGAGCACATCATCAGTGTGAATGTCCTCTACTCTTCTTGAACAGCAGTGCTTGTTTTAAGCTTCTTTCAAATTGATAGGAAATGATGAAGGAGAAAAGGCTGAGGGCTTAAGTCAACTGCACAATGATGTAATCAACTGAACTGAGACAAGGTCTTAAATCAAAATCACAGCCAGCATGATCTTACCGATTTTTAACAAACACATTCAGAATTTCCTTATATTGTTATATAAGAGTTTGTTTTTCAGTCATTTTCCTGCTTATATGAAAAATATGTTTTCACTCCGGTCCTCTTCCTATGAGCTTCATATCAACTACATTCTATCACTCAGTAAACCTAAAATGACGACCTATAGTCTTAACTCCTTTTCTTTCTTTTCAGCGTAAGCAGTGGAAGGCACTGCCTGACATTTTTCGTACTTGTTTTTTTGCAGATTTTCTAACTAGACTTTTATGTAATGTATTTTTATGTGCTGTCTGCTAGAAGATATTAGCTCGCTAGCTACTCCAAAATTCGAGTGAAAATAAAGTCTTTTTTGTTGTTGTTGTTCAAGACCCAGATTGGTTTTCTGGCTGGGGCTTAAACCCATGACCTTTTGCTTGACAGATTGATGCTTATCCATTTAAGTTAAAGTTAAAAGGTGGACACTGGGTAGATCTTCAAATCTTTAGGAGTTACAGAACAATGAAACCTAACAAAACATGCCATAAGGACTTATTCCCTCTAAAGTTACATCAGTGCACTTGCCGCCCAGAGGAGATGAGATCACAGTGACTGAGATTTGTTTTTCTCGTGGTTTTGAAATGTTTGCCTACTTTAATCTTCAGCTTCTCTTCACTCCCAGCTTGGTAGCAATGAAGACAGAACTACGGAAGAGGTTTGAAGAAATAATTTGATCTTGGCTTTAATATTATGGTGCTATCTTTTTTCTATTTGTTTTGATGATAATATCACTAATTAAATTAGAGTGCTTTGGTTCACTGTATGCTGTAAGTGAGCACTTCTTTTTCAGTTGTTCACTGCACTTATGTTTTAGTTCATTACAATACATTCAGATCTTATAATTTTACCTTGGCTTGTGTTTTCATTCTAAAGGGAATGAAAGTGGCTTGTACTCACTTCCAATCTGCTGCCGGCATTTTTCAATATCTCAAGGTAACACAAGGTTACAGTGTGTATTTTGATGCCTGATAATTACATGTATCCCTTTCATTCTAAGAGTAAAGAGTCTTTTTAAGATGGCTCTAACTTTTGTGTCTGTGGATGAAATCCTAAAGTGTGACCATTCAAATGAAAGCTACTGAGCAGTACTTTCCTGTGGTACTGTTTATTATGCTGTACAAGGTGGTTGTAACTTTTGAGTCTGTGGATGAAATCCTATAGTGTTACCATTCAAGTAAAAGCTACTGAGAACTACTTTCCTAACTTTTGAGTCTGGATGAAATCCTAAAGTGTGACCATTCAAGTTAAAGCTACAGAGAAGAACTTTCCTGTGATACTGTTTATTAAGAAATTTTTGTGTATTGCTGTACTTTGTTTTCATACTAAGAAGTCTGCTTTTTGAACAGAAATCAGTTTAATCAAACACCTCTTAAACTATTATTGTTGTTGTATTTTCAGGCTGGTTCTTTCTGTAAAGTTGAACATTTTATTGTAAGTTCATTGACAGTTTAATAATTTTTGGTCATCTTTGTGTGTACATTACTTGATGTATTATGACCAGTTCCAGTGAATAGCATTGTAGTAATTGCCGATTACAATGTAAGTGGCAGTGCTGTAAATTAACCTTATTTACAATCTTGAGCCCTTAAACAAAATATTGAAGGGAGCTGGTGAATAAGCTCTAAATGAAGGGGTGTACTTGGAATAAGGCCTCAAGTGAGTCATGATCTAATAAGAAATTCGTTCTTAGATTCGCAACCGTACACTAGGCAAACTGGAAGGACAATAATTATTTATCAATTTATCACATTTTAATTGGGACTTAATTCCAGGCATCCTTATATTAGCTTCTTCAGAAAATTTACTGCCAGTTTTTTTAATCTTCTGCTGATCCTCAAACAGGATATAAAATATGGAACCAAAGCTCAGCTGATTCCTGTAGACACTGGTAAAAAAGTTTCTCCCGTACATAATGCTATTTATAATCTTTAAAAGTTAATTATTTATTTTGCAAAAATATTTCTCTCTAGGATCATTTTGCAAGTGATGCATTTTTTGACATGGCTGGTGGTCTGCTGCAGCTATACACTAATGTTATGTTGGTAAGCTGATTATTAATTCTTTTTCTTTTTTTCGTGATTGCAAAAAATAACAAAAGTAAAATGTTGAGCACTTTTTGTTTTCGTCTTGAGATTCTAATGGTTGCAGTTAAGGGCCATTAACTTTTGTTTGTTTTTTTAGGGTCAAGCTCAGGAATGTTTACTGGAGAAGTCCATTTTAGATTCCCGCAAGGACTCACTTGTTGCTAGAATCAGTATGCAGGTACATATTAATTTTTAGATTGTCTGTTTTAATTTGTTATCAAACAGTAAAATAAATCAAAGATAAGCAACTACAAAACAGAGCATTTGTTTAATATACACATCTTGAATAGTGTATACTGCTCAAATAATGTTAGCAATGTTGACAGTCCATCACATCTTGATTCTCAAGACTCGAGACTTGATTCTCTATTCTCAAAACTTTCAAGTTTCGAGTCTCAAAATATCTTGAGAAATGAGACACTAGTTTTGGGTTTCAAGCTTAATCAGTACTAATAATATCATTGATTAACAATCATAATATGTCTTCACAGGTTTACGAATATTACAACCAGGCATTACAGTTTCTTGATTCTCAAGGCCCATCATACATGGGGTCTAGGAAAGCCAAGGTGAGGAATGATCACTACAAAGCGACATGCAATAAACCGCAAATTAGTACTGCCAGCTTGTGCTTGGTTCACCTGGATACGAGCTCGCTGCTGTGAGACAATTTGTTGAATTCTTCAGAATCTACATTTACATATCTTTGATATAAAATATGCAGTCATTGTATTATGTTAGCAACTCAACACGCAAAGGTTCCAGTATCATTACACGCATTTGATCATGTACTTGTTGAGTCTGATCAGCCGTATCACTACATAACACACATGTACATGGTCCCCTGGGTTGTGTGTTTACATTTCAGTGTCCCGAATGCAGGGTGGAAAGAAAGTCAGTTTTACAACGTACTAGCCTGAAAGTCATTTCAACTAGCCCGAAAAAAAATTGATGAGGAGGATTGATAACAGTTCTTCTGTAATTTGAATTTCCCCCAAAAACATCACTTGCCCATCGGGCAAGTTAAGGACAGAATTCGCTAGCCCGACAGCAAAATCCACTAGCCCCAGGCTATCGGACACCACTTTCTTTGCACGCTGCGAATGACTGTGGATTAGGATTCCTATGGTCAAAATGTTATGTGGCCCACTGGCACCATGATAATACATTTTAGTCAAGTGTTATTCTTGTTCTCACACACTGCTGCAAGCCACATGAAGCTGACCAAAGGGACAAAAAACATTTTTCTTCAACCAGTGTTTTGTTCCACTCACTTAAAGCCTGATTCTCAGACATCCAAGGTCGCTCGTGGCCCCCTTGCTTCTGCCAAGGGCCCACGAATGACCTCTGACATTTGAGAATCAGGCTAACTCACCCACTGAAAAATCTTCCTTATTTTGGCATCTTATTTAAATTAGCCGTACTCTTAGCAGCCTATATTTAATTGTGTAGTTGGTTTTAATTTTGTTTGATAGTTAATATTAATACATTATACAATTTTATTATTTTAGCTTTGGACAAAGAGTCTGAAAATCAAGTGTTGTCAGCACCTTGCTGTAGCATATGTAAGTATAACCAAAACCTGCAGTCATTAGCCCCTGTATAGAGAGATACTCGTGAAGCTCTTGGTATTCCATACAATTATTGTTTAAAGCAATCTGAAATATACCATGAGAATGTTTATCCATGGAAAGTACTCAAATTTTCTTACAGATATACATGTCAAACAATGCAGATGAAAACCAAAAGTTTGGTGAAAAGGTAAACACTTAACAATTTTTTATGTATATTGTTTAATCAGTATGTACTTCTTTATTCACTGTCTGATTAAACGTCTGCTAATTGGCTTCACATACACGTACAGTGTATGTCCAGAAATACAAACCCGACCTTGGGTACCTCACATTAGACATGACTCTTATTACTGTTTGTTAGTTCCTTATGACTCTATGTTTGACAGATTTGCTTGTGTTTAGGTGAGGATTAGGCCTAGAGGACACTTTTCATGTCTACCATGAAAAGCATGATTCTCATAAGCATGCGTTTTCTGGAAATAACTCTCCATGCAACAGCCATTTCTGTAACAGCCAACTTCACTTAATGACAACAGCCTGCTCCTCTTTTTTTCAGGGAGACAATGGCTATACCACTTTGTTAAAACTGGCCCCCCAATGACCACATTACTTTCAATGCTCAATAACAGTAGTAAAAGCCATTCTGCAGTGGGTCCACCAAACCTTACCCTGCAAGCAGAAGTTTTTCTCTTGCATGGCTTTTAGCATTTACGAAGTCGTTCATGTGGCTTGTCTGTCACATAGTTGGTTTGTTTATACCCCGTGAGGGTGCATAAAACAAACCAGTATGTGACTGACAAGCGATGCAAACGACTTCATTAAATGCTAAAAGCCATGCAAGAGAGAAACCTCTGCTCACAGGGTAACCAAACCTGTTTTCATGAAAATTACCAGTAATCATTCTCTTTTCTCTAGGTGGCATACTTAAAAGCTGCATCACAAAAGATAACAGAAGCTCAAAAGGCATCTAAGGTACCCAAGTTTTTGCTCTTGTCTTTATTCTAGATTTTTCATTTTCATTTAAAAAACAGGTTCCCATATTATTATAACGTGTATGGGAAAAAGCGCACTGAAAATGTAAGCCTAAGATGACTGGAATTTCTGGAATTTGAGTTAGAGGAATTAGAGCACCAGATGGAAAACAAATGGAATTATTGACCATTGACCCTACTTGATATTAGATCCTGAGATTACAGCTGAAATTAATCTTACTAGACACCAAAGTACATATCATGGAATACCACCCCAATTCCCACCTGCCACCCAAATCAAGTTGAGATAAAGTAAATTCACTTTTGCTGAGTTTTAAACCAAATCTGTTACAGTTACTAGCCATATTGTGTGTTTCACTGCATATTGCATTACATAGATATTGGTTGTTCAGTTGTTGGTTTTTCTTTACCCAAAGGGCCAGCCTGAAAGAACACTGGAGTTGTTGCAGTTTCTTGCTGATGTTGTAAGCAACAAGTGAGTTTTCAATGCTATTTCTACAGACTGTCCAGTGCTTATTGCAGCTATACTGTTTCCTTTTGACTCGGTGGTCATCATTAGCTCCAAACTAGTTTTTTGCCATGATTTTTAAAATAATCTCTTTTTGACTTTATTGTGTTGTCTATATCTTTCACCTTCTGGTTTATGACTAAATATCATATCACGCATCATTTGTAGATTGCAAGGTGCTGTGAAGGACAATGATTTCATTTATCATGAAGTTGTTCCTGAACTGGACAGTTTGCCAGAAATAAAAGGTATGCAAAATAATGTTACTCTGGTTACCCTTAGACTGCTACACAGCCGTTTTTAGTATCATCATGCAACGCTCCTCCCCACTAACGGCTGCTGAAAATTATAGCACAAAGGCTAGTGATGTTGGGCACATGCATAAAGCATTGATTAGTGGGGCTGCTAAGCACTGGGCACATTATGTTTTTCTAGCTTGACCTTTTCCAGATTCCAGTGCAAGTCACAGACTTTGTTTTTAGAGATCCCCAGTGTCCTCTTCAAGGTTTTGTACCTTTCCAAGAGACACCTTTTGTCATTCAGTGTAGAACCACTCAATTCCAGGGCTTAAAAAACTTGAATTCCAGCTTGCCCTTTGGGCAAGAACCATCTTAGTTTATGATTTTGCTTGTCTTAGTTAATGATTGGATGTGACCTGTGGGAGGTTGCTATGGTTACCCCCTTTAGTTGCAAAATTGTCCACAATCACTTGCTTTACCCGCCATTTGCATATTGCCTATAGACAGCTTAATGTTAGAGGATGAGTTGACGAGACCCTTGCCCATTGCACAAGTATCTTTTAAAAGTTACTTGCCCAGCATGAAAATCTACTCGTCCCATACTACCAAATGGGACCTTTTTGAGCCCTGAATACATTAACCCTTTAAGCCTTAAGAGCAGGGTTCACCCACACCTTGAAAATCCTTAAGAATCCTTGAATTTTAAAATAAAAATTCAAGGCCTTGAAAGTCCTTGAAAATTGCGGTCGGTGCTGGAAAGTCCTTGAATTTTGGTGCTAACTTTATAATTTAAGTACAACTCCAAAGGAAAAGGAGCAAACACAGAAAAACCTTCGAGATAAAATTACCTGTGTTGTGGAAGAACTAAAAAAAGACATAGAATTAAGGCTCTTTTTGAATTGAATGAGTCCTTGAAATATGGGAAATGTGTCCTTGAAAGTCCTTGAAAAGTCCTTGAATTTTTCATTCAAAACCGGGTACGAACCCTGTAAGAGTGATCAGCATCAAATTTCTCCTTGTAATGTCAATGCTTTGTAAAACAGAGTGGTCATGAGAATTACGGACATGATCACACAAGATGAATGTGCTTGATATTTTATCAACTTCTCCCCACTACTTCTGTTGGAAATGAATAGTGGCAACAAATGAGAATTCAAATTTTGACCTTAGGGTTTAAAGGGTTAATAAACTTGTGTTGTTTCTGATTTTGTGTTTTGACAGCTGCACCTCTAGTTAAACCAATCCCATTCCAGCCATGTGACTCCTCAGTCTCAGGACCTGACATTTTTCAGAGACTAATTCCGATGGGTGCACACACAGATTCCTCTCTGTACAGGTTAGAAGTCTAGACTCATTCTTTTAGTACCAGTTTCTGGCTTTTTTTTTTCTAGGTACCGTGAAGTCATTCTTTTTTGTTTTAGTGTATTTTAAACAATTTATTTATTATTGTCTGCTGTTTTTGTGATATCCAAAATAATCAGGGTAAGTGTTATTAGCTGAGGCTGATACCCTTAATCAAGACTTTGATTGTTTCAGAATCACAAAAACTGAATCCAATCACTTTTTTTATCGTACATTGTTTTGAAGAAGCACATTGTCGCATGGAACACAGTTTGATGTTGCTCTTGGAAATCATGCATTGTGATTGCAACCTACCGCTTAGTCCGTTATCTGCTAGCAGATTACTAACTAATCTGCAGGTTTCAGTGATTTCCAGAAGTAACTGTAGGCTCTTAACCAATAAGTAGAGAGATTGTGAGTACAATGTATCATTAGACTGGTAACCAGGCCGTTACCCGGTTAGGATAAGCACTGGTCTGCTGAGCTGTAGGTCACGGGTTCAATCCCCGGCTGGACCAACACTCAGGGTCTTAAAATAGGGTAACTGACAAAAATTTGCTGCCCTTGTTGTGACATCTACAAATGGTTAGACATTCTAGTCTTCTCAGATAAGGACAAAAAATGGTAGGCCCCGTCTCACAGCTCTTTCACTGTCTGATTCTTGTGGGATGTAAAAGAACCTGCACTGCTGTTTGTAAAAAGTAGTGGGAGGAGACCACGGTGGTGTGGTACAACCTTTCATGGGTTGGGTGGGTAGTGAAGGGGTTGATATCAGTTGGAACGTTAGTCCTGTTTCATCCTCTGTCACTGTGTAAAGTCACCATGGTGAATTCAATGAAGTTATTATTATAGGGCTGTCATTAATTAAAGTTTTTGACTCAAAACTTCACTTAGTGGACTTTTTTTATTTCTCAGCGAAGAGAAAGCAAAGCTACTCAGGAGATATGTTGGTTCTATTGAGCAGAAAAATCAGCTGTTGGGGTGAGTGATTGATGGTGTTTTCTGGATTTTGTGTAGTAGGTTAAAATCCATCTCAGGAAAAACCAAATTTGTTTTTTCTCTCCTATGAATAACTAGGCTAGGAAACAAAGGAAATTCGGAATCAAACTAGCTTGAATACTGGTTTAACCTGAGATGGATTTTATCTACAGCATACGCACATGATAATAATGAAACACATTATCCAGTTTTGCTTGGACTAATGGTTTGATTGTCCTAACAGAGAGTGCTTTTTAACTCATGGGTACGCGCGAGCGTACCACGAGTTATTGCAGGGACAGGGATATGCAAATGAGTCACTCGCTCACTCGTAGTAGACGTTTTCGTAATTAATCGGGTCCGAACTTGAGAGCACGAAGATCTATCGTTTCCCAAGAAGCCCGCACTCGCCGAAGTTCGGTGGCATCAAATTCCTCGCCAAGAGCGTGCATCGTGCGCTACAGCACGGTCAGAGGATAGAAGTCTTACCAAATTTAAGACACGCAGGAATCTTTCACATTAGTACGATTCAAGAGCCTTTGACTCGTCCAGGCGTTAAACTTGACGAGAAGATGAGCATTTGCTCTTCTACTCCTTCAACTTCGACGCTGGCTTGATTTCATACCTTGTAGTAATGTAGTAGGTTATGTGTATGAATGAATGGATAATAAATAAAGGCACTTCTTCTTCTTCTTCTTTATAAGGACTCCTTAAGATCACGGGGGGAAACGAATGTGATTTTGAGCATTAGCTTTAAAATAACAGCTGAAATCGAGATAAGAAAACATAAGCTTATGTTTTGCGTCCTATTTCGCGGAGGAGTTGTGTCGACTTTGTTTCGCATATGTTCTTTCATTGCCATGAAATGTGTTTATATTGTTTTTTACTGTCAGTAATCTCATTTCAATTAGCCTTAAATTTCATCCGATTGGTTCGAGTCGTTTTTTCAATCGGTTAAGTATGGCCACAGGGTCCAGAGGAGATGTGTTTGTCGTTAGAACATCAAAACCCATCGAAAACCTCTGAAAAAATGGGTTATTTTGTTCGAGTTACAGTTTCATTAGTCGTTTCGTTTACTGCCGGGTCTAAAGTACGGGTCACATTCCACAGGTCAAGAGTGCAGGTCATTGCTCCATCGATAAATTACCAAACCACACAGATTCTCCTCGATTTAATGGAGCATTTTGTTAAGACCTGTACTCTGACCTGTGAAAAGTGACCTGTATTTTAGACTTTCGTTACACATTCTGTAGACCGCAAACCAAGAGACTGAGGGGTCGCAAGATCGGCTTATGGTATAAAACACGGAAATTGTCCATTTTTTTACTCGGCACTTCGTGCAGCAAGAAAAGTATTGTGTTTCCAGAACAAGGATAGTATATTTATAATCTGAATTTCTATCATTTCCTAAAATTTACTGTGGAAAAAGCAGAGGTGATAACTAATTGATTATTTTCTAAACAACGTACCCACGAGTTGACGATAGTCTTTCTTTGATTTTGTTGTTGTTGTTTTTCATTACCATCTAGCAAAGCATTGAGTGATCTACACATTGATGACTTGCTGGAACCGGAAGGGTACGATACACTTCCAGGTTTGTTTCTTTCCTTCTTGTGTATGTATACCCCAAAAGCTCTTTCCACTCAAAAGGGTGATTAGGAATGCTAGGAGAAAGCTGACAAACTTGTGGAAGAGATTTGGAACAAGGTCACCACCCTTCCACAAAAATGATAAAAGTGCTTGGTCAGAGTATATTTTTAAACTTTTCAAGACTTCTAATGTGATAACTTATTTAAATCCTCTATTAACCCCCCACCTCCCCCAGGAGGAGCATGTTTGTTTCAAACATGTTTGAGAAGGTGCTTCTTTAATTTAGCAACGATGATAGTGTCAGTTGTTCATAAAAACTAGAACGCAAGTTCAGGTACAAGAAGTTGGAGGTCATGCGGCAGAAGTTCCAAAACAAATCCAAACTTCCAGCATGTGAATTAGGCATACCAGATCAGTCCACATGAAGTGTTCCATTTTTTTGTGATTGATTAATAAAGTATATCATTTAAGAGTATGTGAAATGGGGTGGGGAAGGGGGGCTTAAAAGAGAAGGGGAGCTGTGCTTAATAACTTTCTGCCCTAGAAAAGGGGGAGTATTTTAGAGCCATGTCCAGCCCTGGCCATGAAATCCAGAGTTTCTTCACTTCTTACTTAGTTCCACACTTCTCAGAGGTGTTGAAGTGTGGAAAAGTCTGACAAAGTCAGGATAATGTCATACTTTTCCCTAGTGACGAAACCTCTGTCATTCTTTACTTAGTTCTGCACTTCTCAGAGGTGTGGAAGTGTGGAAAAGTCTGACAAACTAAGGATATTGTCGCACTTCTTCCCTAGGCACGAAACCTCTGTCATTCTTTACTTAGTTCTACACTTCTCAGAGGTGTGGAAGTGTGGAAAAGTCTGACAAACTAAGGATATTGTCGCACCTCTTCCCTAGGCACGAAACCTCTGTCATTCTTTACTTAGTTCTACACTTCTCAGAGGTGTGGAAGTGTGGAAAAGTCTGACAAACTAAGGATATTGTCGCACTTCTTCCCTAGGCACGAACCTTTTGTCATTCTTTCCTTAGTTCCACACTTCCCAGAGGTGTGGAAGTGTGGCAAAGTTTGACAAAGCCAGGATAATGTCATACTTTTCCCCTGGTCAGGAACCCCTTGTCATTCTTTACTTAGTTCTACACTTCTCAGAGGTGTGGAAGTGTGGAATAGTCTGACAAGTTGAGTTAAAAAGTCGCACTTTCCCTGAGTCACGAGAAGTGCAGTGCTCTTTATGAGCACTTGGTTTTACTTCTGTATGGTTTTTTACATTTTTCCTTAAGAACTATTTTTATTTTGAATAGAAGATATAACCATTGTTTTAATGCCAGCTGTTGAAAGAAACTTAAAGTTAAGAAATCCGATCTCCAACCAATCGTTCTTCCTTATCAGTATGCTTCAACTTTGATCATTGTTAGAGCCAGCCATATATCCACTGTTTCGTAGTTTTTCCTCTTCTCTAAGGTTATGTAAATGCTGAACATAAATTATGAAAAAGACAAAGTGTCCTCTGTTCATTTTCCTTGTCATTTTTGCATATTTTGACAGCCAAGAGAACGTCTGCTCGCAAACTTCTGTGTCAATCTGTAGGTGAAAAACAAAGAGGTCAGATGACAACATCAAAACATTTGTATATCGCTTAATGCTAGAATGCACTTATATGCCGCCAAAGAATTAATTACCGTGATTAAATAACTTAGTAAGCGATAGGATTCAAATAAATTTCAGTGTTCTGGCCGACGACCTATTAAAGGAAACTGAGATCGTTATAGTACTAAATAAAATTAATAACATTGCAAACCACATCTTTTCCCTCTCATTACCCCTTTGAGCTCTTCTACGTTGATATGCTTCATAATGTTGACAGGCCATACACGACTTCCCTTTGGCCAAGTTGTTGTATATCTTTGACCTTAAAGCTTAATAGTTTGAGTTGTTCATAATGTTGACAGGCTATTCACGTCTGTCTTTGGCTCAGTTGCTGTTGCTTTGATCTTACCTTCATAGTTTAGCTCTTACGAGTATATCTTGTAGTGACTTTCCTCTTTTGTGAGATATTATGGGAGGGTCTTTAAAGATTCCTCTAAGCAACGGTTGGTTTTCTATAAGATACCATTTGTGCATGATGATTTTTTTTAGATTCGGTACTGAGGGGCGATATTCTGTCATGAATGGTAATATTTTCTTGTGCGTTTTTGTTTTGTTTTGCAAAGCCGACATTCTTTCGTGATGCTTGACTTCTGATAGGTAGGTGTTTATCTATCATTTATCTCTATAACCCCTCATATGGAGTCTTCGCTTGAAATTAGTTATGTTCTCTTCGAACGTTTTCTCAGAAGAGTTTGTTCTGAGTATTCTTAAGGCCTCACCTTTTATGAATCCTTTCTTTACCCCTGGGGGATGACATGAAGAGAAGTACGTGTATATATTGGAAAGTTTCTGTCGGTTTGAAGTGTGTACGCACATCTAGGATTGATTCCTTCTTAAATCTTTCTCCTTTGTAAATACATGTATCCAGAAAGGCGGTTTCTGTTTCTGAAACTTCAGCAGTAAATTTTATGGTCGGGTGGTGGTTATTTGCTAGTTCGATGAATGAGTATATTTCTTCTTTGTCTACATTCCACAATGAGAATATGTCATCAATAAATCTCTTCCACACTAGTGGTTTGTGTGGACTTTTGTTAATAATTTCTGTCTCTATTGCAGACATAAAAATGTTAGCAAATGCAACTGCTATTTTTGTTCCCATAGCTGTGCCTTGTACTTGGAGGTAGTTTTTTCCAACAAATTGGAAAGAATTTTCCCTTAGGATTAGTCTGAGCATATCTGCGAGGTATTGGCTGGGTATTGGATGTTTGTTTTGATAGAATGTTTCGTATGCTTTGCATATAATTGTAATTCCTTCCTCCTGTGGGATGTTTGTGTATAGGCTAGTTACATCCATAGAGACTAAAATAGCATTTTCTACAACCCTGGTTTTCTCTATGAAGTTGATAAAGTCTGTCGTATCTTTAAGATACGATTTTTGTGATTTAGCAATTGGTTGGAGGAGACTATCAACAAATGATGAGATCCTTTCTGTCGGGCCTTCGCAGCCCGATATGATCGGTCTTCCAACTGGTGTTGGTTTGTGAATCTTTGTGAGAGTGTAGAATTGTGGTATTCGCGGTGGATTTGGCGTGAGGGATAGCCATCGTCTTGTCATCTCGTCTATATGTTTCTCTTTGTAAAGCTTCTCTATCAATTTCTTGACCCTTTTAGAGGTTTCTACTACCATTGGTGTTTCTAAGGGTTTGTAGTTTTCTCTGTCATCTAATTATATTTGACCTTCTTTCAGTTTGTCTTCTTTGTTGAGGACAACAATAGAGGAGCCTTTATCTGCTCGTTTAAAATTGATGTCCGGGTTTTGTTTCAGTTGTTTGATGGCAAGTTGTTCCCTCTTGGGTAGATTGTTTCTAGGCGTGATTGTATTTATATTAGCAAGTTGTAATTTAACCTCTTCTAGGTATGTTTCTAGTGCGACTGATGGCTGAACTGGTGGTTCCCAGTCTGACTTTACATGAAAGGGGTGTTGCTCTTTATCTTGTCCATTAAAGATATATTGTAGACGCATTCATCTAGCGAAAGCGTTGAAATCTTTTAATAGTTCTGCCCTAACGTGACCTGTGTTTGTCACTGGTGTGGGGATGAATTTAAGACCCCTTGACAGAACATTTATCTGATCGCGTGTCATTTTGTAATCTGAGAGGTTTTTGATATGTTTCTTTCTTGCTTCTGTTATGTTCTTATCTAAATCACGCGCTCTTTTACGCCTCCGTTCATTGCGTTTTTTGGTTGACAATGACCGGTTTTTCTTTCCTGTTTCCCTTTTTAGATAATCTATATTCTCAGAAAACACTGTGGGATAAGATTCACTTTGTTTATTCTCTTTAGTATTTTGTAAGACATTCTTCATTTTGTTGAGTTCGTCTATTTTCTTCTGGATATTCTCTAGTTTCTGTTCGTGACTGAATTCTAGATGGCAGTGAAACAAGGCTAATATCTTCTAGTCACAGAATTGTTGTCTAAATGTAAAAAAAGTATTTAAAAAGATGTAAAACGAGTTGCAGGAATAAAACCAACTAATACTCGCACTGCACTTTATTCTCATTCCATACATACGACTGCGGGAAAGTGCGACAATATCCTGACTCTGTCAGACTATTTCACACTTCCACACGTCTGAGAAGTGTAGAACTAAGTAAAGAATTACATAGGTTTCGTGACTAGGAGAAAAGTGTAACATTATCCTTTGTTTGTCAGACTTTTCCACACCTCTTAGAAGTGTAGAACTAAGTAAAGAATGACAGAGGTTTCGTGACTAGGGAAAAGTGTGACATTATCCTTAGTTTGTCAGACTTTTCCACACTTCCACACCTCTGAGAAGTGTAGAACTAAGTAAAGAATGACAGAGGTTTCGTGCCTAGGGAAGAAGTGTGACAATATCCTTAGTTTGTCAGACTTTTCCACACTTCCACACCTCTGAGAAGTGTAGAACTAAGTAAAGAATGACAGAGGTTTCGTGCCTAGGGAAGAGGTGTGACAATATCCTTAGTTTGTCAGACTTTTCCACACTTCAACACCTCTGAGAAGTGTAGAACTAAGTAAAGAATGACAGAGGTTTCGTGCCTAGGGAAGAGGTGCGACAATATCCTTAGTTTGTCAGACTTTTCCACACTTCCACACCTCTGAGAAGTGTAGAACTAAGTAAAGAATGACAAAGGGTTTATGACTGGCGGAAAAGTGCGACAATATCCTTACTTTGTCAGACTATTCCAAACTTCCACACCTCTGAGAACTGTAGAACTAAGTATGAAAAAGGAAAGTAGGGATCTTGTGGCCAGCGCTGGACATTTGTGTATTTTAGAGGGGCGCTTAACAGAGGATTTATGGTAGCCTTGGTTTTTAAACAATTCCTCCTCATACGTATAACAAAATTTGATATTTAACAATTAGTTGCTGAAGGCGACGTGAATATCGGCTTCGTCTCAGTGACTATTCGCCAATATTCACATCGCCTGAGGCGACTAATATAATTGTTTTAGTATAATTACATTGATGATTTTTCAAGAAAATAAAATTATTGATCAATTTCCGACCCCGAAACATCAAAAAATCTGGCTGCCATTTTGAAAACTGCTAGCCTTCAATGCTATAATCACCTCATGGTGATTATAGCGGGAGAGAAGCTCCTAGCCAATCACAGCACTCTATTTTCGATAGTCATCGATGTAATTATACCAAACTTATTTAATAATATGGAGAACAGCACTTGCAGAGAATACACTAATCTTGTTGGCAGGTAAGAGGAAAAGCTCGCTTAATGTACTCCACTGGTTTATGTTTCTGTAACAATGTTCTTTTCCAGCTGGTATCATACAGAAGAGGAATTCTCTCATAAATGATGGAAGTTTGAAGGAGGTTGAAAGCAATGTAGAAGGTGGGTTTGCAACCTTGTCTCCAGGTTCCTCTCTCTCTCTTGCTCCATGGGACGAGTAGGAGAGGGCCCTGGGTATGAGGTTGTGTGCGTTTGTTGTAACTTGACAGTCATTAGTAGCTGTACTACCTAAGAAAACTAAATTTACTTTACCACTGGTGTTGTTAATTCTTAGAGCTTAAAAAGGTTGGCACAAGGGTGGAAGAAATGTTGGCTTCTCTTACAACAATACTTGAAGAGGACAAGAAAAGAGAAAAACAAATACAGGTTTGATGAAGATTGTTTCTTTTAAAAGAAAACCAGAACACATTTTTATTCCCATAATAATGATTAAGCTATAAAAAATTGCATATAAACTTTTATTAAAAACATTTAAGAAATTTTTAGAAAATTTTAAAAAATATACAACATTTCGACATTCTCGGACGTCATAATCAAGTAAAACAATACCGTACAAATGTTCTATAAATACAAAAAAAACAACAGTTCATTAAATTTAGTAACATAAAAATATGTTACAAGTTAAACAAAGAGTTAAGCACCGATAATGATTTAGTTTTCAATAGAGCTAAAATGCGACTTCCTCAAAACAGTGCACTAATATTTACGGGCTCTCCTTTACCCAGGTAAACTCTGTTAACTTTCTTTTTAACTTTTAAACCCGTGGATGAAATCCTATGTACTTGCCACTCAAATGAAACCTCTCTGACCGCACTTTTGCACGGTAGTATTTATTTCTTGCAATTTTTCAAAAACACATTTGAATTTTTTTGGTGTGCATTTCTTCTTTGGCCACTAGTAAGAGGGACAGGGTTGATGTTATTTTTTTATTTTTTTTGTGTAGGGGTTAGTTCCTTCTTTCACCCCTCCTCCAGAGAGGGAAGAATTTGAAAAGGACCTTGAACAGTGTCGCGAATCACACAAGAAAGCAGTAAGTCAAATAATTATTAACCCTTTAAGCCCCAATATCAAGATACAAGTGCTCCAAACTGATCTCCATACATTTCCTTTAAGAATTAGTTGAGAGAATTTAATAACAGGTCAAGGCATTTTCTCTTTGGTGATCATTTGTTAATTCCCATAACCCTATCTCTTGAAAATGTATGGATTTCGTCAGTCACTATTGGAACTCAAAGGGTTAATGCTGATTATTTCCAAGTTGTTCTATCAGTCAAGTCTGTGAACAAAATCCTGTCTATCTCTGGATGTGACCCTTCCCTCCCCCCCCCCCCCCCCCCCCGTTCATCCTCGACCTTATTTCCGCACTTTTAAGTAACTGGGCGCATTAAGATAATGGCAAATCTTTGAAAGGATGAAAGTCAGTTGAATTTTTCTGTGACATTTTCATTGGCATCACTGTCATCATCAGATTGCAAGGTCTATAGTGTTTGTTAAGATGATTTGACTGTATTTTCTTGCAGATGCAGACAAACACAGAACTGGTGAAGGTTTTTCAGGAACACAAGCACAACCTGGACTTGTTAGTAGGACCATCTGAGGGACTGCTCGCTGCCCTACCATCCTTGAATATTATAGACAGTAAGTTAACTGCACCCTGTGATTTTCCAAATTTAGATATTGTAAAATTCTGAAAACATGTAGCACCATGTGAAAGTACTACCAAAGAGGTTTCTTTTGAATGGTCACACCATAGGATTTTATCCACAGATTCAAAAGTTAGAATCACCTGACAAGACTCCATCATTCATAACACATTTACACCCATTTTCAATTTTGGACACCTGGAAGAGAATTCTATCTTTTGAGTCTGTGCAGAAAACTCTATGAAGTGACCATTTAAATGAAACCTCTTTAGCGCTACTTTCACTTGGTCCTCTTTATTTTCAATATGCTACAAAGTTTATTATTATTATTATTATTATTATTGTATAAATTTGGCTTTTGTCCTCTATAAAGAGTGAAGGTGCTTAGACTGGGTATATGCAGGTATTTTAGGGTAGAGTGGGTTGGGAATGGGAGATATAGTGACTCAACATGAGGGAGAGTAAGAGCTACCTTTCCCTCCCACCCTTGATCATAGCAGAGCTTGTACACAGTCTTGGTCTGTTGTTTTTATTACTTTTATTGGGTGCTGATTGCAGGTTAATGAAGAATATTATTATTCAAGAACATCAGGTTGGACCAGTACTTAGGCACATTAAAAAAAACTGAGAAATGAGGGCACTGCCTTAGCTCTGCAAAGAGCCAGGCCTTTTGCGTGGCTTACTAACTTCTTGAATTGTTTCTTGTAATGTTGTACACTGAAGTGCTAAACTTGGTTGTTATTATTAATTTGTTTGTTTAGCTCCCATTGATGATGGTGCTGTGCAGCGTCTTAGGGACCTCATAGTAAGCTTCTCATCAAAGATTTTTAATTGTTTCTTTTTTTTATTTTTCCTGAGTGCAAAGATGAACTAAAAGGACGAAAAAACCTTGTTTTGAATTATTATTTTGCTTTTATTTCCAGTCTAAAGTTGAGCTAATGAAGTCACAGAGGAAGCAACTGGAAGCAGATTTAAGGAAACAGGTTAGCCTTGCTCAATTTCTCAGAATATAAATGCCAATTTTCCTGGAGTTGAATTTTTCAAGAACTGCATCTAAGTTCAAAAAGACAAAGGAAAATTCGTTCTCGTATGTTCACATACTCCATAAAACTTCCCACCGTGCAGTGGCCCTCAAAGAAGTGTGATGTGTGAACAAAATTGTTGTTTTGTTCATAAAACCAATTGTTTGTTGACGTTCTTGTCGCCTTTGTCGTTGTGGCTGCTAGCTCTCTCTTGTGATCTGAATGAAGCCAGAAATATGTACATGAACATTGTTTTGTTTTTGTAAGGGTTGTACATAAACCAGCCAAGAGATGAATGCATTTAACGCCTTTTTTTTTATCTTTCTAGTTGGAAGAGGATGACATTACACAGCTACTTGTGACAAGAGAAGGGAACAAAACGGTATATTTCTTAGTTGTTCCACTTAAAGTCGAACCTCCATGTGCGACCACCTCCCATAAGCGGCCTGTTATCCAAAACACCAAACATTTTTCTTACAGCTGGAATCAGTCATAAATGACCACCTCCTGTGAGCAAGCGCGATCACCCTTTGGGGCTGAAGGTTTTAGAATTTTCTCTTGTTTTTGACCTTTTATAAGCGGCCACTTGACGCATGGTCTGATCTCCATGTTCTCTGTACTGATGTGCGATGCCTGTCAGAGTAGAAGAACTACTAGTGACTACATGGAACTATACATATCATAACTTAGATAATGTAGGCAACGAATTATCTTTTATAAGGCATATTAGTGTGGACCACTTCTCAGAAAAGACTCCATGTGGTTCGATTCTGGTATGCAACCACTTTCTGTAAACGACCACTAAGTCTTCACATTTTGATGAGGTTAAATAAATATTTAACACACTTAACAACAAGGAGCGCGGGCGTGGTCAGCGGTCAGTCGTTCGGCTCAAGCGTGGTCAGCCTTCCTTGCATCACCTCCATGTGCTCAGTACAGTGTTTTCTGCCGGCCATTCTCTTCGTTCAGCCTTTGGATCATTCTTTTACCCCCATCCCTCCCCCCCTTTTTATTCTTCCACTGTTGAATCAGTGTGACAGGTGCCTGGTTCCATTGACGTGGAGGCTTATGGCTGGAGGGCGCGGGTTTGCCAGCCATGGGGGCGCAACTCTGTCTAGGGGCTGGCTGTGCCATAGGTGGAAGCTTCTGGACATCCCGGGCACCCACCTCCACCAAGCGACGCAGTTGTTAAAGTGGCCTCATACGGAAGATTTGACTACCTAAAACCATGCCACAGCTTTTTGTGAGTGAAAAGTTGTCTTGGACCTGTCCTGTTAGCAGAACTATGGAAATCATGGTACTCGTGGTAACTGGTGTCAAAATATTTGGTACTAGTTTTATTTTGACTTAAGTAGGAGAAATTTGACAGACTACCAGCAAGTCTAGATTTGATGCTGTAACAATATCATTAAAGGTTTATAGTTAGTTCAAATTATTTTATTATTAACACTGTTGTGTGATTATTTTTCAGCTTTTTTTTGAAGAACAACTTAAAAAGCATGACGCAACTTGTGACCTGATTCAGAAAAACTTAGATGCTCAGAGCAAAATATTAAAGTGGGTAACAACGACTTGAATACCTTGTCATTACTTTGAGTTGTTTTTTTGTAAGCAATTGTGCATGCGTGCTAACGTTCATTCACCAATTTATAGTTTTCCAAGATTTGTGATTACTATTTATATTGTGTTTATAAGTGCAACCGTCTTTCTTCCGTTGAATCTTTATTCTGCCGTGCAAATGAATGAATTTCAAATAATTATTTTCTTTTATGCAGTTAGTTATTCGTAAGGTTTCAGGTCGTTTCGCGCGGAGGTCGGTTCGCCCGATAACTGTTCGCCCAAGTCAATTTGCCCGAAGCGTATTTGTCGTTCTTTAACTCTGAAAAAGGGGAATAGGAATGGAATGACAGTGGCGGCGCATGTTGAATCCTAGGGTAACTAAAATACCATCTCGAAAGGTATGATCACCATGTTGTAGAGTATTCTATGTCATCTTGCGAATCGACTAATGTCCTGAGGAATGCCGTCGGGTGAATCGACCTTCGGGCTAAATGACCGCAATTCATTCATAATGGGTTTATTACGAATCCAAAGGGTGGCCAACACCTAAGGTGCCTTCCATTATGCCAAACCATAATTCAGAGGAACTAAACAAGGAAAATGGAACAATATTGTTCGATTGAGGCGAAGTTTGCAAGCAGATCGAAGCGTTCCATTTACTTTTCGACCAAAATTTTGATTACATCTTAGCGAACTGGGACTGCAAATGGAACGGTAATTTTACGTCGGACCGCACCGACTGGTCAAAGAAGACCAGCTCTGGAAGTGGACCACTTTGACCGGAAAATTTCAATGCGGAAATCGAAAGCATTCCATTTATTTCTCGACTTAAATATCCGAAAATTTTGGCATGATGCACCCCTAGTTAGCTAGTTGTTTTTAACTCTCCTAGAGCATTGACGGAGGCAAATGCTAAATATGCACCCACAAGACAAGCTGTGAAGGAAACTGCACAAAGGTGAGTAATTTACCACTCCCCGAATCTGCCATTGCAGATTTTTCGTGGTAATATGGCTAGCTATTATATTGTTTTGTGGGTATTGTTTCGGTCCTTTTAATGTTTTATATTTCGTCCTTTGGTGATTACACATTCCTCAATACTACAACTGACAAACGCCATTGCTGACCTAAAAAACAAATCCTTTTCTAGTGCAATGTGAATGTTACAGGTCAAATTTGATCTCAGGTTAATTTTGATGTAACCTAGGTTGATTCTCAATTGCCTTTGTCCTCTAGCCCTAGCAGACAAAGGAAATCGAGAATCAACCTAAGCCGGAAAATGTCTTTTCTTGCCATGCGTGACAAAGCGTTTCTTATTTTCATTTTCCAGACGAGATGATGCCGTACAGACGTTTGTTTTATCTCATGATACGTTTTTTGAACTGAAAGAAAAATTAAGGTAAGTTAAGTATTTACTATTTATGACAGAGGCGATTGGAGCCGAAACTTAGCAGTAACGCCCGTCTAGTCTAAAACAATCTGACTCAATGTTTGCCCGATTTGTGTTTTTCTTTGCATGGGCAGCCGTGGACTGCGATTCTATCAAAGCCTGGAAAAGACAGTATTGAAACTTGAAGAGAAACTCAAAGAATTTGCTGAAAAGCGAAAGAAGGAAATGGATAAGATTGAAGAGAAGGAGAAACGAATCAAAGGTGAAATGCAAATCTGTAAACTTTAGTGTTAAATTTTTCTCCTTATTTTTGTTTTCTTTTTTGTTTGTTTTGCGTTCGTTTACTAGTATGACTGTGGAACTTCGTTATAACGAACCTCTATATAACAAAGTCCTCGGTGTAAGGAACGATTTTCTTTACCCCAGTAATAGTAAATTGTATGGAAAAGAACCTCGATATAACGAAAACTCGTTATTGCGAACATATTTTGCCAGTCCCTTGGCCCTTAGTTATATCGAGGTTCTATTGCACGAGTAAGACACAGGTGCGTTGAGTGAAGGTTGATGATTACAGTGTGTTATAATGTACTTGTATCCCTTGAAAACAACTGAATTGGTGTCTGTTGACAATTAACTAAATGCCTGTCCTTTTCTTGTCTACAGAGAAAGCCAGGGTACCACCTGCACGACCCGGGGCTGAAAAGCCAAGTCACCTTATTAACCCACCAGGATCCAGTGTACCTCGCCCAATGGCCACACAGTATCCAGGGGGACATCCTGGGGGACATTCTGGAGGGCCAGGGATACCTCACCCAGGCATGAGACCAGGCACCTTCCCGCCTACTTCACATGGAGTACCTTTCCAGCCTAGAATTCCTGGAGCAGCATTTCCACCCAGATCTTTTCCTGGAGCCAACTCTCCTCGCCCAGCAGATCCGAGGGTCTACCAACCTGGTTCTCAAGGAGTCTCTCCCAGGCTACCTGTGCCATCTGGTGAACAAAGAATGCTAGCACCCAATCCTGGAGTTCCACTGCAGCACCAGCAGAATTTTCCAGAACAAAGGGTCCCTCAGACACCGACCTCACCAGCTACTGGGGCACCTATTCGTCCCACCATCCCTTCTCAACCTGGAGTTCCATTCTCTCAGATGGGTCCTAGAGGGCCTGCACCTGCTGAGCATCTTATTCATTCTACACCAAGGATGTCTTACCCGGTACCAGTGACTCCCTCCTTTCCGCCTGGAGGCGCACAAGGAGTTCAAGCTGGTGGGCCAGGGGGGCCTTACCATGTGCCCCACCCTTCTGGGCAGCAACCCCGCCCACAGCTGGCACCTGGACAGGTACCGGGACCTGGAAGTACTCCAGGTCTTCCATCCTATGATCTAGCTAAACGTATGCCTGGAACTCAGCCCTCTATACAACAACCACCTCCACAAAACTGGCCACAAGGGCAATATCCTGCCACATCACAACAACAAGCAGGAGGCCATCCGTCAGGTATCACTCCTCAACAGCAGTTTCAGGCCCCAAGAGGGCCATATCCTACGTCACAACCTCCGCATATTAGTCCGGCTGGGCCACCTCAGCTGTTTCCGCAGCAAATTCCCACCAGTCAAATGTCACAACCTTTGCAGCCTGCAACCAGTCAGTACCAGCCAAAGAACTGGCCAACCCAGCCATTTCACTTTCCAAAACTGGCTCAACAACCTATTCAACCCCAGCAACAGTTTCAACAAATACAGCAGCCTTATCAGAGACAACAGCAGCCACCTCATCAACTCCAGCTGCAACCTCAATCTCTTCATCCTCAGCAGCAGACATCTGTTAATCCCCAGCAGCAACAACCTGGCCGTCCTCCTCCACAGCAGCAACACCCTCTTCACCCCACGCAACAACAACTGCCCCATCCCCAACAGCAATTCCAGCAACCGCAGTTTCCACCACCTCTCCAGCCTCAAAACGTACCACAGCCTCCATCTCATATGCAACCGCAGTTTCAGCACAGGCCACCATCTCAACCACAACAGAAACCCCAGCAACCTCCTTATTTCCAGCAACAACCTCATCCGTCACAACCTCCTCAGCAGTTACAACAGTCCATGCAGCAGTTTCAACAACCTGTTCAGATGAATCCACAATTTAATCAGCCTCAGCAACAAATGCAACATTCTAGAGAACCACTAAAACCGACTCAGGTCTCACAGGCAAAACAGCAACAACAGCAACAGTTTCAGCCACCATTACAGCCTCAGCTCAGTTACCAACAACAGTTGCAACCAATGCAACCTCAAAAGACTCAGCAACAACCGTACAAACCACCTCTGCAACCACAGCCTCTTCCTATGCAGAAACCTCCGCTGGACCATCAAATTCCAACTGATCGTCTTCCCCAACAGGCATTCCAACCTGGGAAAACACCCCCACAAAACGCACAGACTTCCCTTGCTCCTCAGATGCCTCAACAAATTTCTCAGGTACCAGAACTGCCTCCTAAGGTTCGGTCTCAGATGAGCCAGATGCCTGGTTCAACCTCGTGGCCACAACAAAGCTCTAATCTTTCTTCACAGCCATCACTGATGGGATATCCTAGTCATAAGTCATATGCAGGCTATAGTCAGAGTCAGCAGCCATCACAGAGCAGCGGTGCATCATCACCGTTAGGGTATCCAATGCTACCTGAGAAAAAACGTTCTCAGGCTGATCCCCCATCGTCAAAACCTCCTCAGGAAGGATTCTCGTCTCAGCATCCGGGAAGTTTACAACCTGGTCCGCCTTCCTCGCTCCAGAGTTGGGGGTATCCTCAAGCGTCACAGCCTTTGTCTTCAACTGGAGCTTCCCACGGCAGTCAGTTGTCACGTCAAGATTCAAAAGAACCACTGCGCTTAGGAGGAAACCAAATGATTAGTCCTAAGAAATCACTGCCTTACGAGCAGAGACCCGTAGATCAGGGATGGGCCCCATCTCCTGGTGTGCAACGACCTCCACCCCAAAACCAGGCAGCATATTCATCAGTTATTGCTGGACAGAATTCTGCTGACTATGGCAAAGACAGCCAGTACCAAGGGCAAACTAGAGGTCGTATTGGATCATATCCTCCGTACACTGGGATTGTAACTAAACCTCCTTCCTCACCAGCGGCGGGAAACCCACCTTATAGCTATAGTGCAATGTCCGTGACACTTCCTTTGGTTCAAGGGGTCAGGCCCAGCCCAACCAGCCTGCCACCTTCTTCAGCCTATGCTACTAGTTACTCGGTATCAGTAGCTCAAGCGCAGTTGAACCAGCAGCAGCAAATGCAGCAGCTGCAGACTCAGATGCTTCTGCAACAGCAGCAGCTTATCTTACAGCAACAGGAGCTCCTGCACCAACAGCAACAACAACAGCATCACGAGTCTGATCAAGGCCACCTCACACAGCTTTTTCAGCAGATGTTACAGCAACAGACAAAGCTGGCTGAGATGGAGCAGAAACTGGCAGAACACAAGCGTCACGAAGAAGATCTCAAAAAGGAACTTACAAAGACGGAGCGTGAGGAGCTGCCACCCGTTGAAAAGGGCACAGAAGCAGCTGATAATGAGTCCCAAGCTACAACGCCTCAGAGCTCTAGTAGTTTCAGTGCCTCTTGGAGCAGTGGTTTTTCGGACCGTACCCATAACAAACTTAACATAGAGCAAGTCTTTAGTGACCTGGCAAAAAAGCAAATTAGCGAAATTTCTGAGAAGGGTAAACATGCTGATGGAGTAAGCGACAGCTCTAAGCCTGATGTTGAAACAGAGAGTGACATTGATATGTCTAAAAAGGATTCTGATACTTTAGAATATTCAGAAAAAGAAATAGTGGGCGGCAAAAAGACTGAAGTAAAGAGTGTGTCTACGGATGAGCTAACTAAAGGTGTTGATGATCATGGGACAGCAGAAGTAATAAACACAGAACAGGGAAGTGTCTCCCTTGGTGAGGAAACGAATGATAAGAGCAATTCTTCGTCAAGTACTGAACACAAAACTGAAAACTATGAAGTGGATTCACCGTCTTCGGCTGAAGATAAACCTGACGGCGAATCTCGAAAGAGAGAAAATACGTCAGATGAGGACAAAGAAAAGCAAAGACGTCAACAAATCGAAGAACAGATCCTACAGATTAAAAAACTTCAAAAGAATACACAACCGGCCCCTCCTCCGCTTCCTCAAAAGAAGAAATACCTGTACGAACCAGGCAAGATGCCAGAGACGTGTGAGCTTCCACTCATACCTCCCGACACAGTTACAGCTGAAGAGCCTAACAAGCCCTCTCTGTACAGACAGTGTGGCCATTACTATGACACACAGCACTCTCGCATCGGTCAAGCAGAGAACAATGACTGTCTTAGTGAAGAGGAGTTCATACAGAGGCTGTCATTCACTGTGGAGACCTTTGATGCTCTGGTTGTTAGCTTGTCTCAGAAGAAAGAAGGTACCCCTCACAATGGCTTCATACATGAGTGGAAGGTAGGTAGCTGATGTCATGTATCAAACACGAGAGGGAGTGTTTCATCTGATATCCAAACACCGAGAAGTGGGTTGATAAATGAGGCAATGTAGAGTTTTGAAAGACCCTTTGAAGGCGTTCATTTGGGCGGAGTGTATATCAAAGACAGAAAAACTTCAGAGTAACAAAAGCGTTTTGACCTTCGATGATTGTCGCCCGCACTCCGTAACCTTTGGTTATTGCTAGTTCTATTTCTTTTAGAGTTGTTCCACACAGTCATGAACAACCTTGGAACTTTTGCTGCGAAAGGAGTACGAAGCACGCAGCGACTGACTTTGGCTAATGATTAACTTTCATCCTTTCTTGATATTTTTTTTTCATTTACAGGCACTGGAAAAGATGCAAGAAAGTGACTCATGTGTTTTCTCCACTAAAGATGCCAGTCTCAATCCATCGAAGAACAGATACAGAGATGTCTTGCCCTGTAATTATTTACCTCTTCGTTTGTTTCCTTATTTGGAGTTAAAGTTTGATAGATTTAAGATCAATTTGTTGCTTCAAACGCTTATTCAACATATTACTTTTTAAGGCTGTTATCTCTTTATCACCAAGATATGCAACAGCAACTTCTCCTTATTCATAATAACTCCTTCGTTCTCTCCTCAGGGGATCATACACGGGTCAAGCTAACGACCAAGGAGGGAGGGGACTATATTAACGCCAACTTAATAAAGGTAAGGGAGAAACTTGAGCGCGCGTTCTTGACGAACAGGGCCCAGTTGCTCGAAGCATGGTTAGCGTTAACCAGCGTTTAATACCTTGACAACGTATTGGTTTTGATACTGCTTAACTAATGGTTAAAGCTAACCATGCTTTGAGCAACTCAGCCCAGTAATTTTCTCCTCGCAATTGCTCTGGGATAACAGTATAAGTTTATAGGTGCAAGGATGCCACAGTTGGTTAGTTCGATCCCCGATGACATCACAACCTTGTTTCAACTTCTTTCCTTTCTGTGTAGCTTTGACAAGCTTTAAATACTCTTAAAACAGAGCATCGATGAAGAGAGGGGGGTAAAATGAGCGCACCGTCGACCTCAAGTTTATCAGTAATTACCGTCACGAGTTATCGACGTAAAATGTGGTTGCTTTACCTTTGCCTTTTTACCTTTACGAAAGGACGTAAAAAGACTTGATTCCTAACTCTTCTGCCATAAATCAGAGACGCTCAGATAGAGATGAAGCCTCACTAAAATATTTACCTTTTGCCTCTCAAAAATAGCTCAGATCAAACTTCAATTTCCACTTTTTCAAACGCTGAAAAACAGATATTACCGTGTAAAAGTAGGTCAGCACTCGTTAACATCTGTCGAAAGGCCCTTGGACACCTTATGAAGTTTACACAAGGTAGATTAAAGTACACATAGCATCAACCCCAACCCAAAAAAGGAACCTAACCAGTTTCGAAACAGTGCCTAACCCTAATCAGTAAAGGAAGTGCTTAGCCCTAATCAGTAAAGGCAGTGCTTAACCCTAATCAGTAAAGGTAGTGCTTAACCCTAATCTGTAGTGCTTAACCGGCAAATCCAAAACGATTAGGAATACTGCGTTGTGTAAACTTCATAAGGTGTTCAAGGGCCTTTCGACAGATGTTAAAAAGTGCTGACCGTAAAAGTACTGCCAAAGAAGTTTCATCTGAATGGTCACACAGCAGCAATTCGTCCAGAGGCTCAAAAGTTTACCCTGCTAGCAGAGGCTTTTCCCTTGCTCAACAGGAATCCCAAACGGCTGTCTGCAGAGGTCTTTTCCTCGGCACAGAAACAACCAAAACAAAACGCGAGCAGCCAAAACCGCGAAGAGAATGGCAGTACAACGCTGAGAAACACAAGGGAAAAGCCTCTGCTAGCAGGGTATCAAAAGTTAGAACCATCTCACAAAACTCCAACTCTCGTCTCACTCTGGGAGTTTAAAGGAGCTGTGTCACGAAATTCAGCCAAATTGGGAAATTACAAAATGCCCGTTGAAGTGAGAGAAATATGAAAATAACTGCTTAAAACTTTAAAGGAAGGTTAAATAACATAGCAGAAACAACAGATGCCACGGATGGGCAAAACTGAAGAAGATTAAAACGGATTGAAATTAGGGTTTTTGAAAACTGTTCAGCCCAACAGTTTTTCAAAGTTGATCCCTGCTTCTTGCAACTTAAAAAATAATGCTCAGGAGACAAATTTGTTTGTCTTGGATCTCTCATTTTGTCATTTACCTGTATCTTCTTTGCTTACTTTAAGTTCCATAGCGATCGAGGGCGAGTAATTGGCAAAATTAAACAAAATGAACTGGACTGCCGTGACACAGCCCCTTTAAGTTAACAGTCGGCAGGAGCCACAGTCGGCGCACCCGTGTGACAACTGGCTTAATTTTCTCCCATGTGCATTTCTCTAGATATAATTAATTATAGATTGACGTTGTAATGACGCATAAATTGGATTTGACTTCTTTTAATCTGTTATCGAACCTTCATGTTGTTTTCTTGACAGAAAGTGACGGATATGTCGCCAGATTATATTCTTACCCAGGGCCCTATCGCTGCCACCCTAGAAGACTTTTGGTTGTTAGTCTGGGAACAAAAATCCCCCGTGATAGTCATGCTTACCAAAGAAGTCGAAGGAAATCGCGTAAGTTCAGTCTAATGTTTTTTGAATACCTTTAAAGGTGAGGGTCCTTATTGCTTTCCTGCAGAAAAAATCTCTATGTTGCTTTTACGGGTGTGCGCGGCACGTATGTAGCCCGCACTCGTTTGGACTTCCACTTAGAGTGAATCGAATGCATTGAACGCAATCTGATCATGCGCGTTTGGACTTTCTATTACTCGTAAGCAATTTGTCATCCAATCAGCAGTGAAATCCAAACCATTCAGTCGTCACGTGCTCGTTCGCATTTCTCCCAACTGCTGCCCGCTACGTGTATTTGCTTGAGATCTGATTGGTTCGTTGGACTTTCCCTCTCTTGTTGCCTGACACATGGATTTGCTAGAGATTTGATAAGTTGATGGACTTGGCGCGTGATTCGTAATTAGCCACTGTGTGTTGTGATTAGCCTGTGTAATCGCTCTATGGCTTTATTTGTTTTTTAGTTAAAGTGTCATCAGTACTGGCCAATAGACGAGGGTCACACAGTTGTATACGGAAATATTAGGGTGCATATGAGAAGCAAGAAACACTCGGAGGCCTGGATAGAGCGTATCATGCACGTACAGCATTCCGAGGTGAGTCAAACTTTGATAGAGCAATTTTCGCATGAACTTGAAATGAAAATGCGCGAACAAAAAAAAAACAACAAACGAACCGAAATAGAGCGATTTGATTGGTTTATCGAACGGATACAAACGCGCGTGGCTTTTGGTTGGTTAGAAATCAATCGATACTTCGCTTTGACGTCATACTGCAACACGATTGGCCAATCGAACAGTGCCTTCTCCATATTAGGATTTTCTTTGGCGGGAAAACGAAGAGGCGATGTTTTGATCTTATCATCCATTGGCTGATAAAACAAATAACGAACACTTACCGAAACCATTTTTCAAGGTCATACGAAAGTCGCTCCACTTCTTTGGAGTACTGAGTATCCTCAGAAGAAGAGGTACCCCGATAGGGTTCATCAATCTTGGTATCCGGACACACATCTTCCCTCGATCCCGCAATCCCGACGCGTTTCATCTGGTCCCGAGCATGTTTCCAAAAGTGCCTTCAGAGCGTCCAGATTCCTCATCTTTGGAGATCTAGAGCCACACGTGCGTCCTTTTGCCTCTTTAAGTTTGAAACAGCGCAAGTTCACTTTATAAGTGACATTTTCGCCTCCACCGTGGTTCCTTAAACTCCCTTGGGAAGTCTCTTCCCTTGGGAAGTCTTGGGTGAGCGAGACAGTCAGGGCAATTATACAGGAACCACGCCTCACGCTCCCTACGTTTTTATGCACCAGCTGTTTAAACTGGCAAAATTCTTGATGTGTTATTTTTTCCTTCACTTGTGTTTGCTATAAGACAGAAGCAGGCAAGGTAGCTCGACTTATCATGGAACTATTATTGCCCTTTGTTCCTCCTGACTTTCTTTTCCTTGATATTTGTTTCTTCAGAGCGATGAAGTACTAGTTGTGTCTCACCTGCAGTTCACTGGCTGGCCTGATCAGTAAGTCGGTTCCGTGTCTAAAGTAATCGTAAAACCGTATCTTTATTTTGAATGGAAAAGGTAAAGACACATACGAGCGAAAAGCCCAAACGGTCGGAGCTTATCCCGGTTTCTTTAGCATGAAGGATGACTAGGACTATTGCTACTCTACGTGTTCATCGTGTGGAGGTGTTTGTTAACCCTATAAGCCCCAGTATCCACATACAAATTCTCCAAACTGATCTCCATACATTTCCTTAAAGAATTAGTTGAGAGAATTTGTTCAAAGATCAAAGTATTTTCTCTTGGGTGATCATTTATTGATTCTCATAACTTATCTCTTTACAGTGTATGGATAATTGTAAGGAGAAAATTGATCTTGGACACTATTGGGACTTAAAGGGTTAAGAGAAGGTTGACTCTACTGACAGATGACCATTAACATCGCGACGTAATTGACCAATCGGGTCAATACCCAGAGTTTAGTACCATCAACTGACGTGATACAACTCACTTTGGCTCTGAACGTGACTACCGCACAGGTTGTCGAAACGTCAGTCACTATCAACAACAACAGTCCTATTCAGGACTACTTTCACCAGGACGATCATACTCAACTTACTTATGAAATGACTCCTGGGTTCAAACCTTTCACAGAGCGACTTACCTGTCCGTAAACAAGCGTCAACTATGACTTTCTCTGTTTGTAACTAGTGGTTGTATCGTCTTTTTCCCTAGCGGCGTTCCTCATTCGCCATCCGATCTTTTGACGTACCTATCAGAGGTGCATAACCATCACTATACTAGGGACCCTCAGGCTGAAAGGCCTCTGGTGGTACACTGCAGGTAGGGACTGTTGTATGTTGTCATTTTATGGCCAGGCCCTTTTCTTTTGTGCCACGCTTTATGTTAGCGCTGACGTTATGCTCAGTATAAATTATCTTTGTTCTGGAAGTTTTGGCATCAAATGAAATCTTCGCAACAATTTAAACATTTTGAAAGGAAATTTGACCCACTTTGAATTTAAACTCGTTAAAGAATGTCATAGACCTCAGGCAGAACGGTCAACGTTATCTCGCCACCAAACCATCTCGCTACCAACGAAATTGCCACCAAGAAGTCTAGTCGCCACCAAATAATAACTCTGCAATAATTGACACTGTTTACTTACCTGGAATTGACACTTCTTCCTCAAGCCCAACTATAAGGTAATCGATTTTAATTGACACCTGACACCTTGCGTCGAACTTCTTATCTTTATTTTTGTGAAAAATTGTGACTTTTTAACACCTTAAGACGGCTTATTTGCATCGCTAGAGAGGTGCGGCTTGTTTGAAATCCAACAGCCTTTCGTGTGAAAGTTGGTTAATATTGTCACTTGAACCTAACCTCCTTAAATCTCATTGAAAGAGAATTCTTTTCAGAGACTTGTCCTTTCCATACGTATTAAGATATATAGTTCTTGTTGGCAAGGTGATAGGATACTGGCAGAAGCACCGGGGTTAAATACTTCTACCTGAGGTCCTCTGTGAGTCCGTTCCATATAGTTGCTGATGCATATCTTAAGGAGTGTAAACCATGAGTGTGGTCTTATAATTTATGTTTGATCCCGGCAGATCGTGTGTTGTGTTCTTCATTTGACACCTTTCACCTCCATATTTCAGCATCCGGTCAATATGGATTGCATTAAAAACTGTAATTACCATGTCTTGGCACCCAGAACTATACAAATGTCGACACTGAATTTATCTGATTTAAAAGGTCCTGGTAGTGCACAGCCGGGTTTTGTACAGAGTCGAACTGAGTTCGAACAGTTTTAAGTTTGTTTTTTTTTTTTTTAATCTGTGGTATCGTTTCAGTGCTGGTGTTGGCCGAGCAGGAACCTTCTGTGTTATTTACACCGCGATCCGTGAGCTGAATGGCACGGGGAATATTGGTAAGGATGCATGGAATGAGAATAACTATTGTCACGCATCCTTTTCCGCTCAGTAAATATATCGTAAGATATGTATCTTTGAGAAAAACTGTAAGTGTGTTTACAGTCACTCTTTCCCGCTCTGGAGGAAATTTAAGTACATTGTGTCACTCACTCACTCACTCATTCCCGCTCAAGAAATGTCGTTATAGATACATTTATTAAGAAGGACTGTTAGTCATGGATCACATTAACGCGCTCCCCCCCATCTCAGGGTGTGGATGACCGTCACCCCCCTCCCCCCCCGTTATCTGAAGGTCTGGATCCGCCACTGTAGTACATGTAGCGTATTGTATCACATTTAATCTCGATTTAACACGTGACTTTTGTTTCCATTGCAGTTAACATCCCAAAACTTGTCAGAATCTTTAGACAGCACCGCAAGTTCACTGTACAGAAAAAGGTGCGAAACCCTCTGTAGAAACCATCAGTATTTTGCTTAGAGTTAGTAGAACAATAGAACCATGCAGTTGCCTGGGAAAATCGCTTCCCGCGAGGTACCATGCCTCTGTTATCTCTGAGAAAAAGTAACGCATTGCTTGTTGCGCGCGACAAGAGGAGCCCGCAATCCTAATCTCCAGGTTGCTATTACACATGCGTCGCATGTATGTGGCCAGCTTTCGTTTGGACTTCCACTAAGAATATTAAGCTGATTTAGCTACAGAACGGGAACTTCATTTGAGGACGGGAAAACACGCGGAAAGGACTAAACTCGACTTCCGGTGCCCAATTTGCCGCTCAGCCATTGGTCAAGCCAGTTGTTTGATTTGCGCGCGCAAGAGCAAGAGCAAGAGCGTTTTGCCCTTGGTTCCTAAGCTCAATACCTCCCTAACCTTTGGTTATTACTGGTAGTCTAGGTTTATCTTTGTTCCCGGTTGCTACAGTCTTAAAAAGTTGAATTTTAGGGGAAGTCCTTGAAAGGTCCTTGAATTTTAGGGGAAGCCCTTTAAAGCTGCTTGAATTTTCTTCAACTTTTAATGTAGCAGGGTCCGGTTTCTGAAAGGTCGATTAGCGCTAATCCAGGATTAAAATGTCGTTCCACTTTCTATATTTATCCTATGCCTTGCTCAAAGTAACATTTTGTGTCATCAATTCTTTTCTTTTTTTTCAAAGTAAAGGGACAACCGTATTTTGTAGGCTCGATCGAGTTGCACGTTCTTAGACAGGAAAACCCTGCTTAAAATTTGGCTTAATCTTGGGTTAAACTAAACCATCTTTCGAGGAACCGGGCCCTGGAAAGTGATTTACGTAGAGCTTTTTTTTGTGTTACGCAGTAATTAAATATAAATTGTAGACAAGTGAACTAAAAGAGAAATTGGTGGAGCAAACAGTTCAAGCCTTGAAGTCCTGTTAGAATGGACTGGGAAAAGTGCATTTTTGTACAATCTGTGAAATTACTTTCGTGGTAGGTGGTCCTTGAAAATTGAATGTGGTCCTTGAAAAGTCTTTAAAAATGGTTGCATTTTTGTGTATGAACCCTGTGCTTTGTGGATTTATCGCTGTAAACAATATGTACCTTGAGCAGTTTTTTGTTCAGCCTGGGAGCAAGCTCTCTGTTTCGGGAAACGAGTGAAATGACCCACGAGAGAACGCGAGAGAGCGCGTGAGCCAAAGACACGTGATTTCGCCTGCACGTGCTTTCTCGCCATGTCGCCCAGATGGAGCACGTGCTCGCCGGCAATAATCTGAGCCAGTTTGGTCTGGGAGGGATACGGTACGCCCAGCACTGAATTAGGACTAACACTTGTTTAACGTTGGCCTTTTAGGAGCAGTATGAGTTCTGTTACAGAGCAGTTCTGTTTTATGCCAATCAGTATCTTCAGTTAGGTAAGATTGATTTGCCGGACTCCTTTGAATTATCATCTTGACTATTCTGCTGAAGGTACGTCTCACATGGAACAGGGGGGTGGCTGTGTTAAAATTATGGAAAAGGGGCAGTTAATGTCTTAAAGAGGTTAAAAATAAAATTTGAAGTGAATCATATATAGGCAAAGACCAGACTTTTCTACCCTAATCCTTTCTTTACCATTCCATCCTCATGTCCAACAAAAATTAAACCATAATGCTCCGTAAAATTAACTGTTTTTAACTTGTTTTCTTTTCTATTTCTGCAGAAAAAACTGCTGTTGCTTTCAAGAAATCAAAGCTCGCATCACAGGACCACCTTGGTGACGTCAGCAGTGCGTCACCAGTGACGTCATTGAGTGACAGTGGTCAACGGAAGGCAGATGATATGAGCTTTCTAGGGGAAATTTCATCTGACGAGGATAGCTCTGACAGTAGCAGTGAATTTGACGAAGAGAAAAGTAGTTTAGTAAGAAGAAGAACTTCCCAAGATCTGGAAGATTTTGATCAGATCAAGACGACAGATCTAGAAATCTCCGGGCTTAATGATTCTTCCCAAGTGACTAGTGATTCTTCAAGAGATGCTAAAAGCATTCCGTGTACTTCAACGATCAGTGCAGATCTACCAGCAGCTGGCGAATCGTCTGGCAGCGTCTCAGAGAAAAAAGTTTCATCTGTTGCCGACACTCCAGAGTTCCCGAAAGCGACCACAGATCTCTCCGCGGCGATCGAGGAAACCAAAGGGTCGAAGGTGGAAGAATTAGCCGATCGCGACGTAGAGCTGAAAGATGCATCGGTTGATTCCTCTTATGCTAAAAAGGAGAGTGAAAAGGCGTCTTCATCTTCTACGATCAATGCAGAGCTTACAGTCATGTCCGAGAGAGGCTTAGAATCGGTGGAGGCGCGTGAAAGCGTCGAGGAACCGAATAGCTGTAGTGGGGGCGAGAAAGGTTGTAATGATGAGGTTGTGGAAGAAGACGTGAGTGAGAAACAAGTTGTAAGCAGGGACACTGGTGAAGAAAGTACGGATACAGCTTTGGAAGTAGAAGGGAATGCGAAAGAGGAAGGTGATCAAATTGGTGGTAAGGAAAATGAACGAGAACAGACAAACACTGATCAGTCGATGTCGGTTACTCAGACTAATGAACAAACGGAGTCATTAGACGAGAAAAATAGTACAACAGGACTGTTGAAAACAGAGGTAAATGGACAGCAAGGACAAGAAAACCAGGAACAAAGCGATAACCCTCAGGAAAACGATAAACAAGGTGAAGAAGGCAGTAAGCAACAAGGCCAAGAAAATGTTGAAAAAGTGAACAGAGAGCCGTGTAATAGTCATGAAGGAGAAACAAATAATGAACAAACCGAAGAAAGGAAGGCTGAAGATTACTCAGAATCTAGCGGAGATGGTAGACGAACAGAATTTAAAAAGAAAAGCGAAAGTGAAAGTCTTGAACAAACGAAGCAAGACTGTGAATATCAGCAAACAAATGGAGTTTAAATTGAATTTTTTTTCTACGATGAGATCTCTCATATAAGCAGAATCAATTTATTTTAACATAAATATAAACAGTGGCTTCCAGGTTCGAAATTATTATTTACAGTAATTAATATTGTTACAAGGGATCGGTAACCGGTATTTGCTACAACGCCATCAATAATTTTGGGACGTAAAAGAGCTCGCTACATAGTAACGGTTTTTATATTATGAACTCGAACGTTGAACGCAGAACATGGGACTTAGGCCCTGTCCACACTAAATGCGTTTTCAAAAGTATTCGTTTTCGTTGTGATCGAAAACGCGTCGATCGATTCGCCTTCACACTAACGTTTTGATGAAAACGTTCGAGAACGATACAATAACCCTGTGCGCAGTTACCTTTTATAGACTCAGACAAAGAAACTGAAATTAATGCACGCTGTGACGTATGTTGAACTCTTTGCGCATGCTACAAACACACGCACCTGCGTTATTTTCGGTCATCGTTTTCATTTTGATGCGTTTTCGACCGTTTTCGATACGATACGATTTCTATGCGTTTTCGTTTTGAATCTATTTCAAGAGTGTTTTCAAACTGATGCGTTTTCGATGGAAAGGCTCATCGTATAAGCGTGGACGGATGGCTTAAACGCATCGAAATGTACGCGGTGTCAAACGAAAACGCGTTAGTTTGGACTGGGGCCTTAGAATTAAATTTTGCCGTCCGGATGCTTTCTGTTGACAATTTAAAAAAATAAAAAAACATTGTAACAAGGCCAAGCCGGTATCAACGCATGGGGCGTGGAGATTGTTACAGCAATGTAAAAAATTTATGGGAAGAAATGTTATCTTTACTACAAAAATAAAGCGTTTTCACTCACCTGGCCAACAGCTATATGCAAATTTCACATAAGATCCCTCAGGACTAACCTCCTACGCAGAGATTCTTAGGGGTTCGTCACGCGTTCCTGCCCCACGAACGTTCGTGGGAGAGGAATGATTGCGTGACGAACCCGTAAGAACGTCTTGTGTGGGAGGCTACCTCAGGACTGGTTTGGAACACCAACATGGCTGCCATTTCATCGTTTTGGAACACCAATAAATTATAGTCAATATAGTGGACATGACACCACGTGAAAACACTATAGCAGGGCGGATAAAGGTTCTATAGACCTCTTTATCGTGTATGCTCTGTTTTCCCAATAATGCACCTTGTCTACCCCCCAAAATCTTACATGACCATTGTCTTAGTTCTCTCTTGGGACGACCGTAATACCTAGGAGAAATTGAAAGCAATAATTATGAAAAATTGTAGGGGGTAAATAACGTGCATTATGGACTGTGCGAAAATGGTCAGTGTAGGTTCTCCAGAGACCTTCATGGTCTATTGCTCACATATTAACCCTTTACACCCTAAGATCAAAATTTGAATTCTCATTTGTTGCCCCTATTCATTTTCTACAGAAGTAGTGGGGGGAAGTTGATGAAATATCAAGCAAATTCATCCTGTGTGGTCATGTCCGCAATTCTCATGACCACTCAGTTTTACAAAGCATTGATATTACAAGGAGAAATTTGATGCTGATCACTCTTAGGGCTTAAAGGGTTAAACGCTTTTTTAACGCTCAAAGAAAGTTTATAAGTTAAATGAAAGCATAGGAAGATAACTTTTTGTATATTTTAAAGGCATCAAGTGGTGTTTATTCAAGAAGCTTGGGGGTGGAGGTGGAAATGTGAAAACGTACAAAATTTGCATAATGTAAAATTGTAAATAACACAAACTCACCTTTATTTCCATAAAAATTTTATGATGTACGTGCTTGTTGTTTCCTCTTTTTACGTCAGTTCTTTTGTTTACTCTTGGTAGCCTCAACCTCGCTCCCAGGTCTTCTCGTGTTTTAAACAAGAAGACCCTGGGGACAAGGTTGTAGGTAGCCTGACAAACGCATAAACACCCTCGTACCCAGCGTCTTCGTTCCCCTTGACCAGCGGTCGGGAACATCAACCGAACATGTGCAGTACGGGACGAAGACTTGAGGCACGAGATTGACGTATAAGAGACGTGAGGCACGAAATAAACGATGCGTGCAGCGCTAGAGAGAAGGGCACACACCAGAAGGGAGCGCCCCTCCCCCTTCCCTCGCAGCTTTCACCTCATTTTTCGAATGTTTGAAGGCAAACGAAATAATCGCCCTTATTCGGAAAAGCACCCAGCTCCCACCTGCAAGCGTTTTTTTGTATTATCCTAAATTTGAGATAAGAGCCCCAGGCACATTCACTCTTTTAATTCCACTTTTGATGAGCTGGAAGTTGACATTGTGGGCTTCAGTGATTCGCAACCTTCAAGGGTCATAGCTTTGCTCTAAGAGGCAAAAAGTTAGAGTGGGTCCCAAATAACTCACTAGTCGGAGGTTTAACTTGAAAAAGGATAAACAACAAAAACAGCCTTCATACGTTGAATAGTTTATTAAGAATGTTCTACATCCATGGTAATAGTATCGATGTACATCACTTCACTGTGATCTCTTAAGTACAAATGGAAATATGTTTTTGGACCAACTGTTGGCTCTCTGACCAGAAGCATGACATGGTTGCAAATCAAAAAGCGTAAATGCTAATTTTCACCAGCAATGGAGTTGGAATCGTAATCAGAAACCCAGAGCATAAAGATCCAATTACGCTTACAACTGCAGCGTCGCAAATGATCTAGTGAAAACTCCGATGAACTTCCACTTGTTAAATCTTTCTCCTGCAGTTCAAATATGGACGTCTCCTGATCTATTCACTTCCAGTGTAATCTAAGTTGTCAGTAGTCTCAGGAGCGTTGCGTGACGAGCCTAAAAATGGCTGCGAAGGAGACTAGGTTGTCAGAATGGCAAGCAGAAGTGAAAGATCTAGACCAAACGCAAGGCGTGAGAAAGAGTAATGTGATTCACCTACTTTTCAGCTTCTACTTCCGACTGTGAGATATTTGTAATGGTAACAGGACTGAGTGGAGTCCAATTCGGTCTGTAATCATACGAGTGATTAACAAAATCGGACGACCGCGTAGCGGGAGTCCGATTTGCTTAATCACGAGTATGATCACAGACCGAATTGGACGACACGAAGTTCTGTTACTAATTAATCATAACTTTAACAAAATTTGTGATATAACAGGCTATTTTTTGCATCAAAACACAAGAAATTCGAAATTTTGTTTTGCTAGCATTGAAAAAAAAAGCCATTTAAGTGCGCGCTTGATGGCGCGTACTGTCCAATTACTTAGGCATGACGTGTACTGTCCGATTAAACTGTCCAATTAAGGCTGAAATCAGGGCAGTTGATAGCCAATCAGATTTCACAATTTTGTTATAGTTATGATTAGTATATTTATTGGTATGCGAATATGCTATGAAAATTACGAGAGAAAAAAGTGATATTCCTGCAGCAAGCTCTCTTTTTTAAAGTTTTACGGATGTTATGGATTCTCATTACACGCTTGATTGACAATGCACTTGGTACTGTGGGGAGAAATTATATGTTGATCTTCGTTAGGGTGTTCCTTCGTTGATCCAACAGTTGGTCCTTAATTTTATTCAATGTCCTCTGGTCTGACAGGATCTTTCATTGGAACCACTGACTTCTTTTCTTTGTCACGCGATAGTGCTTTGCGCATGTCTAAGGACAAAAAGTAGTTTTATGTAAGCCACCATCAAAGGTCTTGACAAAACCCTTAAACATCACATGAAAGCTACTGAGTAGTGCTTTCCTGTGGTACTGTTTATGAGCAGTAATTTCTAGTGTTTTCGAAGTGGTTCTAACTTTTGAGTCTGTTGAAAAAATCCTAAAGTGTGACCATTCAAATGAAAGCTGCTGAGCAGTACTTTCCAGTGGTACTGTTTACTATGCTGTACAAGGTGGTTCTAACTTTTGAGTCTGTGGAAGAAATCCTAAAGTGTGACCATTGAAATGAAAGCTGCTGAGCAGTACTTTTCTGTGGTACTGTTCATTGTGCTGTACAAGGTGGTTCCAACTTTTGAGTCTGTGGATGAAATCCTAAAGTGTGACCATGACTGTCCTGACGCTCAACAGTACAAGGCTGAAAGGCACTCACCGTAAGCATCCTCATCAGGATCACCAGAATAGTATTCCAGTACTCGACGATAAATGACATAACCAAGCTGCTTATACATGTCAACAGCAACATTATTGCTAATGCGAACAAACAAGTCAACAAAATATGCCTCTTTCCTGAAACAGAGGACAAACAGTTTATTTACACTCATTACTCCATTATTTGTCACAACAAATTTGCACTAGTCAGTTGCTTATTGAAGCATTTAACAAGACAAATGAAACTTAAAAACGTTACTTCACGTTTCAATGTTTCAGACATCATTTTCCAACAGTGAGAAATGTTAAGTTTCAAAGTTGTTTGAAGAGCTGAAGTTTGAATAAATTAGATTGTATTCGGCATGCATCATCATTATGTAGATTTCTTAACAGAAATACTTAGTGCAAATTGAAAAAAAAATTGGAAGAACACAAAGCTACATTTATCCAAGATTCAGAATACCATAGTAGGAAAAACCACAATGTGGACAGGCTACCACTAAATCATTATTGTTATTTTATATGAAAAAAATAATCTTAATATTAAAACAAATATACTTCTCTGAGATTTCCTCCAAGTTTGACATCAGTCTCGCTGCAAGTCCCAGTCTGCGGAATTCAGGGGCGACAGTTACTGCAGTAACATGCCCATGCCACTCTTCTTGCTGCACACTGCCTTCAGCTTTCCCCATAACTAACAATGACACAATGCATATTGATATTTATAGAGTGTTTTCACTCACGTGGCCAGCATCTATGCAAATTTATTGGAACAAAAGAAAGCGTTTGCATAAGAAAAGAGTTCAACTCCCACAGGACTGGTTTGGGACACCAACATGGCCGACGTTTCATTGTTTTGGGACACCAATATGGCCGCTGTGACGTCACGTGAAAACACTCTATTATAAATACACCAATGGAATAACAGGTGAACTTTCAAGTGAAAACATGATATCTTGACAAGTGAGAAGCAACGAGAAACCCATATTTTGATCAGGGAAATAAGAAAAGAATTACTTACTGTAACCCATAATTTGTCCAGTTGGGGATTCAACCACTTGGAAATATTCAGGCCAGTGTGCCAGATACTGGAGATAAAATGCCAACCCATACTATGCTAATGTTAAGGATATAATATTATTATAATGAACACTAAATTTTATTGAATGGTTTGAGTAAGAGTTGCTAGTACATGCAGCATACAAACTATGCCAAATGGTGAGTAATCAAAATGTCAGCTTTTGAATCTGTTTATTGATTTCCTAATTCAATAAACCCAAACCATACATTTGAAAACAACTATCACGATTTTCAAATTATTGTTTGTGAATGTGATATCCTTAAAGAATATGAAGATACTGTTTCTGTCAATGGATCCAAGTTCCTGGAAAGAAAAACAAAAAACAACAGTTTTCATCTATAACGTAAAAGAAGACATCGACTATTAATAAATATTAAATATTGTCTGTCAGATCTAGGAGTCATTTTGCTACCATGAGTAGAATTATAATGCACCTATAATTGACCTTCCCTTGGGGGGATTCCCCAGGCAAATACAACTTTGTATGGGGAGTTATAGGGGGATTTGAAAGATTATTTTACCCTGGAGGTGGGTAAATGAGGCAGCTTAGGTTTACAACAGCTTGGCACCGCAGGGAAAACCAGAGGCTTTAAAGAAATTAGGTCAATTTCAAGTTCTCTAAAATCAAGGATATATAGACCACTTATCCAGAAGATCTTGGGCTTACCTTCCTCCTCGTGGTGGAATCATATGCAGATTCAGCAGAATGCATGATCTCAGGTATTGTTATGTAAATCCATTTAAGGGTAAAGCATTATAATTAATTAGGTGTAGGCGCAGATCTAGGATAAATATCTTGACTGATTTCCTAAACCAGTGCCAAGGGCGCAAGTTTTGAAGGCTTGGGAAATTTTTGGTATTTTAACTCCACTAAGTGCCCTCTCCTGGGTTTCTGAGTCATTCAGGCCGGATATTGGCCAGTTCCATTCTCCTTGCATACAGAGTTGCAAATCGGCTGATCATTTCATCAACGTCAACATCACATCGCTCTCACATTAAGCAGAAGGCTTCTTATGTTTGGGACAATGCTTGAAAAAACGCGTCACGATACTTACACGTTACTAAAGCGAAACATATCATCGCATCTAAAAGGTCTGAGAGTCGTCATTTTATCGAGAAAATCGGCAAGAATCGTTTACATCACTGAAAAACTTAAAACCAAATATCATCCAGGCGCTTCCGACGCGTTTCCGCGGGGCTGGGGGACTGTTCTCTAGTGCCTGGGCTTCTGTGGAAGAGCAACGTACCAAAGATAGTAGTGTTTCTGATAAAGCCAGCCAAAAATAACTCGAAACATGAACTATATTATTGCAGCCGAATTACCAAATTACTGGAATTCTCAGACAAGTGAGGTGCAGTCTGCGATGTACAAAACAAGAGAGAGTAAAAAAGCAGCAACGGACCAGTCAATCGGCGCCAATAAAAATATTTGGTAATACCGTAGAAAAACAGAAAAAGCATTAATTTCCCCATGTAAATGTTTTTTGTTATTCTACTCAAAATTCTGGGAGCTAATGGGCTAATATGCAGATTTCGGAAGTTTTTGTAACTGATCATGTGCACATAATCCATTTCTAATGTTTCTGTGCGTACATGTTTCAAAAACTTAGCGTGACATCACTTCCGTTTAATTGCGTTTGATTGGAAAACAATTTTCATTTCAGAGTTCTGCATCCATGAAGGCTTTTAAGATAGGATGCCATTATGCACACACCATGGAATTTCCGATCTTCATTATTTCCGAGAAAACAAATAAGCTTACGTAGATTTGTGACCATTGATTCCCGTTGAGAGGGACAATTCGTAATTTGAGCGCCAGGGTTTTGATGCGAGACAGGAAACCCGACAAATGTCACGATTTAGCGTGTTACGTTTATCCGGATAGTGCACAGATCATTTCCACTCTCGCCATTCTCGAACCACAGATACTTGTTCCGACAAATCTTCATCAAGTTAATACGCCGTACGGAGCGAAGAAGACATCTTGAATTGAATGTGTATTTTGGTCTCTAATTGGCACGTGCTGTGTGAAGTTGATGTTTATTTCAGTCATCGAATCGAATTGAGGCTCTGTGAAGACAGGCCCTAAAACAACATGGCGGAGCCAATGTTTGGGGCTGGTTGAATGTCGTTTTAAGCAGTTTTATATCGAAAATTCTCCATATTATCCGGGGATTATACAAAATTCTAGCAAAATGGATGTAACGGTATTTTATGTCTCTCCTTGGATGATGCTAGGACTCTTTTTGGGCACGCTGTACTTCGTGCTGGTGTTATTGGGCTACGAAAATCGTAATGAGAATAAAACGAGGAAAAAATCAGAGGACGTTTTAACGTCATCGACAAGAACACCCAGAGATGTCACTGGGCAGAAAAAAGTGAAAACCGCAGAAAAGAAACCTGGTTCTGTCGTGCAGCGGAAAGAATTAGACGAGCACAAATCAGGCGCAAAAAAGCAAATTGACGAAACCTCCTGTTTTTACCAAAGATCGTCTCCGTATCAAACCACAACCACATTCGACGCGAGAAAGTCGAAAGTTGCACCTGTTGACAATGAGAAAGGGGAAGAATTACAAGTTGAAAATAGTCTTGTGGCTTCGAAGATTGAAAACATTTTGCAAAGTCAAGATGCTCTGCACTTGCAAGAGTTCAATGTCCCTGAAGGATCAATGCGTATCAGAGCAAGTTCTCATGGTAGCGATCATTCCAGGGAAGATTCTGATGAAACTATGGAAAAAACTGACGGTTTGGAATCATCGACAGATAAAGAAACCGAATTATGTGAGATTGTATCGGAGACAGTTTCTAGTTCGGTTAGTTCAGCCCCTGTAGGGCACATTTTTAATGATACTGTTGTACCTGACATTAATGGCCAACCAACCGAATCGAACAATGCTGCCATGGAATCCACAGATCTAAAGGAATCGGGTCTATTTGGGGACTTTGCAGATCTCATGGTCGCCAAGGCTAAGGAGAGTGCATTTCATAAAATTGAACTTGAATCAAAAGCAAACATTTATGCAGATGAAATTTCCTCTCGGATTGTATCTGATGCTATTGGGCAATTTGCTAACAGTTCTCTTTCTGGTCCTGAAGACTTTGATACCTCAAAGGCTCAGGAATTGCATAGTTTTGCTGAAAATGTTGTTAAATCATTAATGGATGGTGCTTCTGATAATGTATCTTTATTCAAAGATGTTGTGGCTTTTGCCCAAGACGTGAGCGAACAAGTTATTCTAGAGGGAATAGAACAATATACCACAACAGAAAAGTTAGAGCAAGGGAGAAAACAGAAGATATCTCTCAGTGAAATGAAATTATTCAGTGAAGGCATTGTAAGTGAAGTTGTGTCAGAAGGAATCGAAGAAGCCATCAGAGAAGGCGAAAATGTTAAAGAAAATGATTTTGCCAGTAACAGCATGTTGGAACCAGGGCATGCTGACTTAGCAGATCAAACAGTGACTGTTTCAAGCTCAATACAGCCTCAAATCTGTGGCATTGTTGAAAATGTGGTAAATGGTGCAATATACGAAGCTTTATTACGAGCAAAAGCACAATGCAGTGGGACATCATTAGAGGATTCTGAACTTGAGGGATGTGCTCAGGAAATTCTGGAATCTCAGGTCAATGATACAGTGCAAGAATTAATCGTCTCTGCATTGCACCAGGCTGTTGACTTGAAAGAACTGGCAAGTCAAGGTGGAGATGAACCTAATCAGCAAGACAAAAGTGAGCTTGAATCACAAATGGAAACATTTGTAGATGACACTTTGGATGCAGCAGTCACTGAGGCTGCCGGGAAAGTTCAAATTGAACAGTGTGTTTCTGATCAAGACAGAAAAGTGTTGAATGGTCATATAGATCTTGCTCTAGAACAAGATGTACACCAGCAATCTGATAATGTTCGTCAAATTTCTGTCAAAGTAGCTGATGATGATGACAAAACCAAAGAGACACTGGATCAAGGAATTGATTTAGTGCCATCAAGGGAAAGAATAAATGGGAAGGAGTTGAATTTAAGAGAAACAAAAACCAACGAACAAAATGATTATTGGAGGAGAAGTTTGATAATGGATTTGGAAGATAATGAAGAATTTGATGAGAGCTTTGAAAGTGAAAAATCTAGGCCAACCACAGAGAAGGAAACAGTTTCTGACGAAGACACAAGTGAAGAATTTATTGACTCCTCAGAAGATGAAGTGATAGATCATGCAGAGGATGCGAAGTTGGGTGCTGTTGGTGGGTCAAGTGCTGCAAAGTATGAAGACGGCGACAGTGATGCTAATGACATCTCTGAAGATGAGTTAGATGATGATGATGATGATAATGACGATGAGGAAGATCTACTCTTTGCGGGACAGACAATGGTGGATGGGCTGTGTGTGAGCAAACCTAAAGAAAAGAGGAAAAGTAGGAAGAAATCAAAATCTCTCCCTAGACCAAGAATACAATCAGGTTGGTAGTTGGGGGGAGGGGGAGGGGAAGGAAAGAAACCTTTCTTCCCCACACCCTCCCTGCCCTTTCAATGTATATTCAAACCCAGTTATTTATTTTTTTTATTATTATTTTATTTTATTTGCCACATAATAATTACAAAAATATAGGAAAAGAAGAAAAAAAAGAAGTGGTGAGGAGACCTAACAGAAACTATAGGAGCTTATGAGAGGTTAGGCCTCCTCAAACTATGAGCTAGAGCTGTTTCACATCAACTGAAGAAAGGAAGTCGAAAAGTCGAAGATGGAAAGATTTATAAACTGTTTTCATACTTACTCAATAATTTAATCTTCAGTTTTTTCTTAAAAGAGGAGAGGGATTGAGAGTTGATGACCTTGTTGTCTAGTGAATTAAAAAACTTAGGCCCTTGAAAAAAGGGCAAGAACTTCTTCGTGTTTGTACGACAGTACGGTAGACGGTAGGCCTGGGAATTTCTTGTATTGTAAGAGTGGAACTGATTGCTTTGAGTTAATAGGTAAGAAGCCATTCAATTCGTCAACGCCACCTGTCGATGATTGATCTGAGTGCAGATAAACAACTGTCTTAATATAAAAGACACTGCCAACAACAGTCCTATTCAAGACTACACTCACCCAGACAATCACACTCACTCTACTTAGTAACATAATGTTATGTGAATACATTTGTAATTCCTTTTGTGGTTCAGGGTGATTGTCTAATAATGAGAGGGTCATTTATTTGTTTGAAAGGCTTTATATTCAAGAAGTTATTTGAATGAGTGAATGAATTGTGTGCGATTGTATGTGATCGTGCATGTACTAGCTTTTCTCACTGACTGAGCAGAAAGCTTTCATTGTCATGTGATAAAAAAGGTAATAATTTATTCTAACATTAATTGGACAGCCAACAAAAAAAAATTAGTAAAATTTTTGACAATATTTAAACTTGAAATTTGAGATATAGTCATGAATGTGGGACAAAAGTGAACTGTAGCAGCAAGATAAAGTACAGTATTGTAAATTTATATGACAACAAGTGACTTTTCTAAGTTTCAGCTTTTCGCACTGGTGTCTTGGCAACAAGGTTACATTAAAACCATGACATTTTTTCTCAGCCAGGCATAATGCCATTATAGAAGCCAGCTGTTTGCATCCTCATTTTTGAATTATCTGATTATGTGGGAAAGAGTACTTTGGTAACCTTGAAAACCACCAAATAATTAGGTGCACAAAAAGTATGTACATGTAACTGTTTAACAGTAAATATTTCAAAGGTGAAAATCATCTACTGCACTAACAAAGTTAGGATAAAGATGTTTTTTGAGACTTCTAGCTGATGATTTGGTGATTGCTATAACGGTTTCAATTTTTTTTAGGGACATGTATAATCTTTTAGCAGGTGCTAAAAAAAGAGTATCAAACACTCAGTTTGGGTGTCACCTCTTGCTAGTAATTTTCCCATTTTCTTGTTTCTTGGACTACTGATGAAAAGTGGACCTTAAGTGCAGATCAGATTCAACCAAAACACTAATAATAATGCTCTGTAAGTGTAGAAAAAGAGAATACATTCGGTGAATGTCAATCAGAACTTCAGAAGAAATTCATTCTCTTAATGTTACAGTTATTTTTCATATAGTAAAAAAAATGACCACACTTATCAGGCAATTTTAACGAATGACCCGTACATTTCAACACTGGTGGCTGTATTCAATTCTGAGATGATGTTGTAATTATCGTAATATACCTGCCAACTTTTTCTGAGATATAAGCATGAGATTTTTATCCTGGGAGTGCTGGGATTTTTGAAGATGACACGATCATTTCCAAAGATTCCTGAAGAAGTCCGAAGTCTTCTGAAGATGTTCAAAGACGTTCGAAGTCTGCCAAAGGTGAAGTTATCGAGAAAACACTTATCCACAAAATCAGAGATCGCGAGGAAGGTATTGTCATTTTCTCATTTTACACATGGTTTTCATTCCTTACATGGGTCTGAGTTGACATATTTTTGGAAATTGTGCCAAGCAGGACGGCAACAACTCACATTTTTCAATCAGGCATGAAAAATTGGCCCGCAAGCGTGAGCTGGCGTGAGATCGAAGTTTTCAACCCGCAGGCATGAGACTCATGCCTAAGGCGTGAGAGTTGGCAGGTATATCGTAAAACTAAGAAGCACATGGAAAATGATGGCACAATAATATTTTTTTGATTATTATGTTCATCTCAGTCAAATTGAATGTTGTCGATATCTATTTTTTTCAGCTGGTTCACACTACAACCAGGCTGTTGTGCTTGACAATGGATCTGCAATCATTAAACTTGGCATAGCCGGGGACAGGAAACCCAGAGTCGTACAACCAGCTTTGTACGGAATCCCCAAGCGATACTCGTTACAAATGGCTGGTATGGACAATAGGAAGGACCGGACATATGGAGATGGTGCAGCAATGAGGGCAGGAGTTATGCAGCTAGGTTATTTTTAGGCTCCACTATCAACATAGAAATTCTCCAGACTGATTCGCATGCATTTCCTTAAAGAGTTGTTCGAGAGGATTTGATAAAAGATCAAGAAAGTAGATTTTTTACTTTGTTGATCATTCTATTAACTCTCGTATAGCTTGATGACTTGATGTTACAGTAATCTATTCTGCTTCCCAAGAGCTTTCTTTTATGGGAGATTTAACCCTAATTATTAGCAATCATGAATATTCTCCACACTAATCTACATGCATTTCCTGTGGCTATGATGAGGAGAATTGGTTTTACAATCAAGAGCTTTTATCTTGTTAAGCACCTCCTTTATTCTCACATCCTTAATGTTTGATTGGACAGTGTTACTATAACACTGCGTAGCAAGCATTCCCATTTGGTTTCGGAGCAAAGAAAGACCGAGGAACGGGATTTTTGGTTTTGACCGAACGAGAAATGGAACAAGAGCCAAAAAATGAAAGAGGGGGAGGGGAAGGAAACCTTTCTTCCCATCCCCCCCCCCCCCCCCTGCTCTTTTACTCGCACCATTTTTCGCACAGTCTTTGACTCTCATTCCTCGTTCTTCGCTCTGAAGCCACACGGAAATGCTTGCTATGCAGGCTAGGTGAAACTGGATGTTCGTTACCAAAAGAAATCCCTAGCTGTTTGATTCCCCACCTACAGGTTGTATTTACTGTACAGATCAATTTAAGTTTTTGTGAAACTGCCCACCTACCCCTCCCCTAAGTTAACATTAACACTACTTCTCACTTAGGGCAAAATGTTGGATTAGGGAAGGGGTAGGTGGGCAGTTTCCCAGAAACCCAAATTGATCCATAGTTACAGTGACGGCTTGAAATAGTGACAGCCCTGAACAATGAAGAGTGCAAAAAGGTTATATTTAAAGTTGGTCTAACTCTTGAGTCTGTTAAAGAAGACCATGAAACAAGAAATAATTTGAAATTTTGATGTTTACAGAGTACCCAATGAGCGGTGGCTTCCTTGACAACTGGGCTGATGTGGAGGACATCTGGGAATACATGCTTTACAGTGAATTAGGTATTGAGGAAGGAAATCATCCTGTACTGGTCACAGAAGTTGCCAACACATCCAGAAGGGTTAGAGAGAAAATGGCTGAGGTAAGTTGCATAGGTTTGTGTGCCTCAGTGAACATGAAGGCTATACCAGTTGGGACCTCAGTTGACTTACACTTGAAGGTTACTGCATAGATTTGATTAAATTTTGATTCACATTTTTCCTAGCTTTCCCTGCTTCGTGTTGAAATTTATTACTAATAGATGAAGATGCATATTTTCCCTAGTCCATGGGGGAAAAGGACTAGGTCAAATACTTTTAAGATCAAGGCCATATGGTGAAAAAGGGCTATACTTAAGTTGTTTATTTTGTTTTACTGACAAAAATTATCACTTTGGCACCTAGCCCTTAAATTAATACAACAAATTCATTTTTTTAAGATTACCAACATGACCAACATAACGTCAAGTTATACATGAAGAGGAGAGAAAATGATTAAAGAGAAGTGTGTGGATGATTTGGCTGGAGAAAGGAGTAACATTGTTGTGGAATCGCTGATTTTGAGGTTACAGGTTTTACTTTTCTTTTTTAACAGGTTCTATTTGAGCACCTCAGTGTTCCAGCAATGTATCTTTCCAATCAACTGGTCCTCTCGCTGTACGCATCTGGTTTGACACAAGGCCTCTGTTTGTCTTCTGGGTCTTCTGTAACACAGGCTGCGGCAATTTATGAAGGATATATTTTAGCATATACTGTGCAAGAACTTGACATTGGCGGAAAGTTGCTAACTGATAATCTGCAAAAGCTTCTGAGGGAGAATAAAGGCCATATCTTCAATTCGTCATCTGGATGGCAGATTGTGAATAACATGAAAGAGAGAATGGCATATGTTTCACAAGGTAGGTAAAAAGAAAGGTAAAGCCCCAAACGGCCGCAGCTTATTCCGGTTTCCTTAGCATGAAGTATGCCTGGGAGTTTTGCTACCCCTCCCTGGACGGAATGCCACAGTCTCAGTCAAAATTGTTGGAACACTTTTGAGTCTCTTTGTCTCCTCAATGTTGGTGTACAAGGTTGGTGACTGAACCGCGATAAACAACTTTGAGAGGGACAAGGGGAGCACGACAACAGCGTTTGGTCTAAGTGTCCCAACTATTTTTGTCTGAGACTGTGTCGGGGAGGAATTTGAAGGCGTGTTGACAGATACGGAGGTTAATCTGTAGGTCGGTCACAAGCGACGGGCTTTTGGTTAACCGCTCGGCGACACACGCCTCCGCCGCAAGGTAGAGAGCAGAAAATACCTAGACTAGAAACAGATCCTCTACCCTGGATGCCAGAGACTTTTCTAGCGCGGTTTTCGGTTTCTGTCAAGTCTTTGTAGTGACCCGGCTTCGCCGCTCGTGAATTCGGCCTACGGCCGAAGATGTGTCGGCCTTCAGCCAACACCGAAAATTCCCGCAGCACACGAGAAAAACCGCTGGTACCCAGGTACAGATCCTCTAGAATAATTTTATACTCAGAATTTTCAGGGGCACTCAACGTCTGTTTTCTGTAAAATGTCTGTTCGATGAAGAAAATAAAGCTTGAGAACGGCTGAAAATGTTCTAGATGACCGTGCACTTTACTTTTCTACTCATGGGTCATTCATGTACGATATATGAACTTACTCTAACAACTTCCCTACAGTTTTCTGAGATTGCATTATTCAAATTTCACTCTTTAGGTTTTGATATTATTCGTCGAAAAAGAAATCCTAAATTTTTCGAAATTCGAAAACGTGATGGAAAGAGGAGTCAGAAAAATTCTTACCTTGTTAGAGCTTTAAATCCCGGCTAAAATTTTCGGGAAAATAATACTGAAGCCCTTGTAAATTCAGAAAACTCAAGTTGCCCCAGGATAACCGAAAGACAAAACTTTTTTTCTCATCGCTGTCTTGTGCAAGCCACTCCCATTTTTTCACTCTCAAAACTGGCCGAAGTAAAAATTGAATTGTCACTTCGTAGGATTTCGTCCGCACACAAAAATTAAAACCACCTTTTAGAGCATATTAAACAGTACCACAGTAAAGTACTGCTCAGTAGCTTTCACTTGAATGGTCACACTTAAGAATTTCATCCACAGACTCAAAAGTTAGAACCACTTTGTACAGCACAATAAGACCACAGGAAAGTACTGCTCAGTAGCTTTTATTTGAATGGTCACATAGTAGAATTTCGTTTAATGACTCAAAATTTAGAAACACTGCACAATTAAGGGCTTACAAGACTCTAACATTCACTTCGGAAGCAAAAAAGTCTAATCCTTATTTCTCTGTGGCAGATTATTCTTCCGAGATGAAACAGTTTAAAACCAGTGACTCGCTAACTCAGTTTTACAGCCTCCCAGATGGTCAGACAGTGGACATCAGCAGCGAAATGATCAGCACTCCGGAACCTTTGTTCAATCCAGAGACTCTTATTGGTGCAGACGACACTATTGCTTCTCAGCTTCCCATCCACAAGTTGGTGAACAACGCATTTGGAAGGTATACACTTTAGCGTTTATACTTATTGTGTTTTTAACGAGCCTTATATCTCATCTTCTATTTCATCCTCACCTTTCCCGGGTATATTACCAACCAATTTAATGACCAGCTACCAGTATGCTTGCTAGCTCAATTGGTTAGAATGCTGCACCGGTATCGCATATGTCAGGGCTCGAATCTTTTTCAGGCTCTCTGTTGGCAACGGAATAAGTTGCGTCTTTAACTGCGATGATCTACTTTGCATGTATTCCTTTTATTTGTAATACGCGAAATTTTTTGGCAATGATATAAAGTCTAGTAAATGCCCCACAAAAAAAAAAAAAAAACAGGAAAACAAACGCGAACCTTTTTGGCCAGATGGTGTCCTGTTCGAGTCGCTTCAACCGGCGCTTTTTGGCCATATTTACAAGGGCAAATTGAGAAGATATATCGCGCCATATCGCGCACAAAGAAATCGCTGCGTGTATCCACCTCCAAATGTACCCTGTACCTGTACTTTAGTTCCGCTTCGTAACGAGCGATGAAGCCTGTAGCTTGCTACATCTCGCTCACACGACATTTTCATTCGTGATGCGCGAGCACGTTGACGTATAGCAACCGGAACTCCTGTTGGATGACGTTATCGAGTTAAACCACTGAAAGAGAGGAAAGGCCAACTTCCAGCTGTTTTATTTTGACGTACGGGACGTGAACGTTCCCGTTTCTTAAACCCGCTACAAGCAAAGTAATAACACTGCACTTGTGTTTTAAATTTTACATAAATCATTAGCCCAGAATTCCTGTGATTTGAACTTACCTTACAGTACCCGTGACTGAAACTGCTGTTTATGAACCCTCCCCCCCCCCCCCCGCCCCCAAGTAGTAAGCCCGTCTAACCTGTAAACACAAAAATACACCCGATTATTAGCTTCCCTGGGAAACTGCCCACCTACCCCTCCCGTAAGCCAACATTTACACTTACTTCTCTCTTAGGGCAAAATGTTGGCTTAGGGGAGGGGTAGGTGGGCAGTTCCAGAAACGTATAGTGATCCCTTATTGCAAGCCCCCCCTCCTCTGATTTTGATATATTATGAAGTTTTGAAGCTAAATTAAAAACCAGTAAATGCAAAACTTATTAGCGCTTATTCTATTCCGGTTATACGCCCCCTCGGATATAAGCCCCTCCGTTTATAAGCCCTCCTAGAACCCCTTAGAAGATGTATAAAACCCCTTCGGATATAAGCTCCTCCGTTTATATGCCCTCCTAGAACCCCTTAGAAGATGTATAAAACCCTCTCGGATATAAGTTCCTCCGTTTATAAGCCCTCCTAGAACCCCTTAGAAGTTGTATAAAACCCCCTCGGATATAAGCCCCTCCGTTTATAAGCCCTCCTAGAATCCCTTACGAAGATGTATAAAACCCCCTCGGATATAAGCTCCTCCGTTTATAAGCCCTCCTAGAACCCCTTACGAAGTTGTATAAAACCCCCTCGGATATAAGCTCCTCTGTTTATATGCCCTCCTAGAGCCCCTTACGAAGATGTATAAAACCCCCTTGGATATAAGCCCCTCCGTTTATGAGCCCTCCCAGAACCCCTTACGAAGATGTATAAAACCCCCTCGGATATAAGCTCCTCCGTTTATAAGTCCTCCTAGAACCCCTTACGAAGGTGTATAAAACCCCCTCGGATATAAGCTCCTCTGTTTATATGCCCTCCTAGAACCCCGTACGAAGGTGTATAAAACCCCCTCGGATATAAGCCTCTCCGTTTATAAGCCCTCTTAAAACCCCCTTACGAAAATGTTAGAGCCCAGGGGCCCGTTTCTCGAAAGTCCCGATAATTAACGGGCCCGTAAGGCTGTTGTTGTTTACATGCAAGATAGAGGTTTCAATAGTTTTGCATGTAACATGGTAAAACTATCAGTTAATGAAACAAAATGGATTAGTTTTCTAGCCAGGAACCTTGCTCTTATTCTTTTTATTTCGATTTGAATATTTGATTTCGGGCCCGAAAAGTCTCCGGGACTTTCGAGAAACGGGCCCCAGGGCTTATAATCGGCGGTTTACGGTTTGTTGGATGGTGTTAGGCTCATTAAAATATCCCATTCAACACTGCCCAGTTTTCTTATCCATGAATTTGTTGAGCACACTGTGCAGCATCGCATGATCAAGTTTCTGTAACTCAGGAAAGTACATAACCGCTCCGCCAAGCATGCTGAACACATTGATTGATTTGTCTTTCGTTCTTCACAGATGTGCTCCCGATTTACGAGACATCATCCATCGCAATGTCGTTCTGTCTGGTGGAACGACCCTCACGAAAGGACTGGTACCAAGGCTGGAACATGAGCTCACCAAAATCAATCCAAAGATACGCTCAGTTCGTGCGCCTGACAACAGGATGTATTCCGCATGGATCGGGGGCTCAATTTTGGGTTCCTTATCAACGATGGATAGCATGTATGCTACGATTGATGAATATGCGGATTACGGGGGAAGAATTATAAATCAGAAATGTTTTTGAGGTTGACGATTATTGTTTAATGAATAATTTTTTAACTAACAAATCTAGGACTATGTGCACGTTTTCATCGTATACACCTAATTCCAGAATGTTGTCAAAATTCAACCTGGTTCCCAGGGCTCTATACTACCCGTCTCTCTCGCTCCGTAGGGACGAACAGGAGAGAACCCTGGGAACGAAGTTTGGCCAAATTTAATTTTCCTTTGATTAGTCCTCTTAGCCTCGATTGCAAAACCTTCTGCACAATTCAAAAGAACCTTTGCGTTGAAACGAGTCATTGAGGGCCAATTAGCATGAAGAAAAAGTATAACTAGATTTTCCACCATTTTGGATAATGGTGTTTACGTTGGCGTACAGCTAAACGATTAAGGGTCATTAAGGAAGTCTGGTTTGCCGCGGTCAGTGAATAGTTAAGAAATTATGTTTAAGTTGGGGAAAATCTTAGTCATCGGCAAATCAAGTGAAAAGGGGAGGGGTAGGTGGGCAGTTTCCCAGAAACACGTAATGATCCTATCCATAACCCTAACATGTCGTGAAAAACAGAGGGATTGAAAATGAAGGGAATATTTATGGCATGTAAAGGAACTGAGAAAGTTCAGGTTTCTAAGTAAATCTTGTACAGGTCAAGGATTTGTTTTCATTCCAGGGAGTGGCAAATCCGCCTATACAAATATAAATACATTAATATAAGAATTACTTGAAAATATCGCATTACAATTACGTATTAATCCCAGAAAAAAGATGGAAAATGAAACAAAATTCAAACTATGACTTCAGCTGTTATTTTAGTTTAGTAGCTTCAAGCTCGTGGCCTTTTCCTGAAGTACATGTATCGGTCAAATCGAAGCTTCAACATCCCTCTGGACAACCCCCTGGGCATTCTAATTTTTGGAAAATTAGTGTTAAAATTCCCCCCTCCCCGGGCCAAAAAGCTGTTCAAATACCCTATTACAGATCCATTTTAGGAGACGCTGGGGATTCAAACTCAGTCCCGGATCACAACCTTGAGATAATTGGGGGGTGCGGTCATCCAGACCCTTAGATAAGGGGCAGCGGTCTTCCCAAAAAATGTTTTCGGCCCTTCGGACCTCAGTTTGGTCTAAAAATAAGGGGAAGCTCTTGTGAGTTTCAAGTCTTCGTTAGGAAAATATTGCTTTTTTCTCGTGCAAAGAAAACTGATTTTCACGTGGAAGGTATCACTCGAGCTTGTTTTGCAAATGAAGGTGAGAATGACCCATTTCTATCAAGCTCTTTGTGGTTTTTGTTTTTGAACTGGGAACAACTCTGTCTTGGATGTGCTCGGAAATATGAGTGAGGTGCTTATGATTTGGAGGGTCGATGTGGCAGCTGCCATTAGCTGGTTGTAGTAGTATTTAGTAAGTAGTATGCTTGTTTGTACAGTGAATACAAGTAAATTTAGTATTTTTTTTAAATAATTTGTTTCTTCCTCGTCGTCAAAACAGCGAGATATAGAACTACTCCACAATTAAGTTTTCGATTAAGCGCAAGTTTACAAATCACTCACGTTATGACACAAATCGCGGTAAATAAATGGTTAAATTTGTATGAAATTTTACTGTTATTGTAAACTATATAATTTCTTCTTAATAGGAAATAAAACTATAGTAAAAACCTAGAGGTTATACAAATTTTGCATTAAAATAGCAGTTGTATAGTTTAGTGTGGTTTCTAACTGATATGTGAGGGTCCGCTGAAATGGTCTGAAGCTGCGTTTACACTAGCTCCGTATGAAACATGTTCAGACTAAACATATGTCGGTGATAGCAGTAAAAAAATGTAAGACGGAAGCCATTAGGAAATTGAGTAATTTTAATTTTCAATGGACAAAAAAAAATTTAATTTTCAGTGGACAAAAACCTTGTACCAGAATAATTTAAACAATATTGCATTCTTACAGATGACTAATTACATCTTAGCTCTTGAAAATTTTTAAAAAGAATGGAATATGCTTTAAATTATTCTGGTACAAGGTTTTTGTCCACTGAAAGTTAAAATTACTCAATTCCTGGTCCGTCTTAAATGTTCTCGACATTCAATATGTTATGCTTCAAGTGAGACGGTTTTGAATTATTTGTAATAAAACATGTTTTACTTGCAAGTGTAAACACAACATAAGACACGATCGGTGAGTATACCTTATCTCGGCTACCCCTTAACTGAGCCTGGTTTCGAGATAATCGTCCGGGTTCGAATCGACCGTCCGATTTGTCTCAAAATGTATTCAGGTGATCGGACCGATCACATGAAAACACTTGTAATGTGACACTGTATGATCCGGACAGCGTTTGGGGCTGATCGCTATCGCTTGGATAGACCTAGACTCTGTCAATAGGCTGGTTTCCATAGAATTGCCTGGATGGTCTCGATCGTCCCAATGTCCAGCCTATGTACAGCCTTCAGTTCAAGGGTTTGCGATCGCTCCAGACATCTTGTCTTATGCGTGCAGACGTCTCCTATTTCAATAGGAGGCGTCTGCACAGACATCCAGATCGCCATACATGGTATCAAGAAGGGCCCAGACCTCCCAGCTCCTGCTCCTCTTTTCTTTGCATCGTACAAAAGGGCTAAAGGGAAGACCTCCCTCTGGAGTGATTTTACTTAACCTGTGAAATAGGTAGTATTTAAAATATCAGCAAAACCACAGCAACAAACCAATGAGTGGTGCCGGCACTGCTCGCCATTATGCACCACTTCTATTGTCTTCTTTCGTTTACTTGTAGCTGTTTTGCACTAGTAGTTATTATCTGTTTCACGGATCAAGTAAAATCACTCTAGCCCTTTTTTCGCTAGCGAAATATTAAGCACTGTTGCGTAATTTCCCCCAATTTCTCTCGCTTCCCTCATTGTCAGAACTCCCCTTCCCGCTCTTGAAATTGAAATCGAGAAATTGCAGCAACTAGCTGAAGATTCTGCCTGGTGCCTTTCATATCGAGAGGAAGTGTTATTTTTCTGTCCCTGAACACTGGAAAAGATAGACCTAAAAAGTAATCATTTCTTAATTTATTAGCTTTAGTAATGTTGATTAAATAACACATGTATAATAGAAACGTAAAGATAGCTCAATACAAGCAAATCTAATCGCCATTAACAACCAAAATTCTAAAAATCGTTCAAATACTCACTACGTTGCCCTGAAGGAAAATTCAGGCTTCCCTCTGATCGGATCTTCCTTCTATATTGACATGAGTCACGTACACAATGTCTAAAAAATCTTTTTCACTACAAATTGAATGATATTACCAAGTCTGTTGAACGCAAATCGAGCCTTCTGCAGCGTTCTCTTTTTGATCAGCAAAAAAGCAAAAAGTGACTGTTTTAGAAATAGCGTGAAATGAAAACTTTCCTAAACCATTTTCAATTTTTCGATATTCGGCTATCATTTTCTTTAATTATATCACTGATGCTTTTAACGGAGGTCAGAAAATCACACAACGATTTTATCGTTACAGACTGAGAGAGACTTAATCTGTGCAGTCAAAAATATCGTGAAAAAGTCAGGTTCAACTGCAAGTTGTAATAAGACAGTTGTATTAAAATGTAGTTGACTGTTTGTTCTACTGAAGTGAGAAATATTTCGCGAGGTCAGATCATAATTTATTCATGAACAAGAAATTTAAAGATACCATTGTATTCAGGGATGAATATGGCTTGCGTGGTACAAGGCCACAATGGGGTCTAGTGTTTAAAAGTGTTACGCGTTTCTGCAGCGAACAGCCTCAGGTTTAACCCTTCGAAGAAGACGCTATCCATACTCGATTTGTGTTCCGTAGCCGTTTTCGGTGGGTAGTTTAACAGTAGTTGCTTTTGCGCTTTGTTAGGCCAGTGGTGTAGAGATTTTTCAGCTCTACCTTCCTTAATAGCCTATCTCATTTTCATTCATACGTCATTTCTCCACCAGCTCGAAGAATAAATAAATCCAATATGGCGGCCACCAAGCGCTCAGAGACAAGAATGCTAAGGAAGGACACAGAAAGCGGGCAGAATAGTCCGCGATTCATACAGGTAAAATAGCTTGTGATCGTCATTTCATCTCCGGCGTTGAATAATGAAAATATCTCGAAGAACACTAGAACAAATTTAAAAGTCTACAATGTATAACTCGTATCTTGACAATGAGAGTGCCATGTCTTTTGTCGGCTATATCTCGGGGATTCATCTCACATGATTCCAGTTAGCTTTTCTTGACTATTAACAGAGAACTTTAACCACAGTCCGTTGATCATGAAGTATCTATCAGTAATACCCATCCCTGTCAAGGCGGCATGGTTTGAAAGATTCAGCCCGTCACGTCACGTTGCATGTATATTAGTGAATTTTAATTTACGGGTTAGATCCGTATGCTATTGTTTAACACGAACGCTAAAGGAAGGTACGAAGTCGAAGTTTGCATGGTTCAGCAGCATCAAACGAAAGTGTGACTGTTCAATTCCCTCTTTGGTGGTTATCATTATGTTCCATGATAATCGGTGATCAAATCTTCCAAGTGTACCTTCGTCCATTTCCTCATTCACCGACACGTGCTTATTCGCCGTGGTGGCTTTCTCTCACGGTTAAACACCGATTGAGTCTTGGAAAGCTATTCGAAGAAAAGTAAATTATTAATGTTGTTAAGAAACCGTCAATAACGTGCGAACTCTATCTTCATCGCATGTTAAATTTGCCTGGCGATTCCAGTGCGGAAACTGCTCTGAAGGTTCTTGCAATTGGCGTAGCATTCGGCAATCCGCGTAAAGTTCATCCTGTCCGGTGACAGCCTTGAACTCTTGGGCTATCCGGCACGCAAGCTCCTTTAAGCTTCTCACGATCTTCTACGTGCATACCAACTCAAACATATACTATGAACTCCCAACCAAATGAGAATGATCGTGAACGATCTTCGTAAACTGAGTCTCCAGAAAAGTAGCTAAATTCTTAACGGATCGGGTGATTCAAACATTCAATACTGTGGATGAGTTTTGTGTTTTACATACTTTTTCAGGACTAGTTCAAATGGCACTGGTTTTAATTCTAAGAAGTCGAGTTACTTTCCGTCAAATTATAACGCTCCTTTGCAATTTATTCTTGGTACATTTCGATGACACAAATGACTATCTGTTAGTAGTCCAAGACGCTAAGACTGTCATGTCCTGTCTCATTGTTCAGTGGATACAGGAACCTACATAACAGTCTGAATTTCAAAAGGTCTCGTGCAGAAACGCAAAAACGTAATTCTGGACCTGGTTTAAATAATTCAGCATTGGAAAATATGAAATGTCCTGTTAGCCCCTTGGTTTGATCACCTAAATACCGAGTCGAACCTTAACCAGGGACACCCAACGACGGTTTCCTCCTAAATACGTTGAAAACGCTTCTCTTAGTTAGGCTATACAGAGTACTTTTAGATCTCTTACAAATACATTTTAAGAGGCGCCATCAAATTTGTATCTGTTCGGTCATCCCAGGGGAACTTGAGTCTTTTCGAAATTACCGGCTTCAGTATCATTTTCCCGAAAATTTTAGATACAATTTAACGTATGACGAAAGTGAGAATTTTCAGTTTTTGTTTCCCCTCTCCATCACATTTTAGGTTTCCTTTTTTCTAAGAAAAATGACCTAACCCGAGGAGTGAAAAACTGTAAATGAATGGAACGATCATCTACTGTTTGGTCGCCCTCAAGTAATAGAAAATCGTAGACAACAGTTGCTTCTCCGAACAGATATTTTACAGGCAACGGTTGTTGGGTGCACCTGCTTATCTGAGTATGCGCTCACATAGCCCGCTCTTTTTAGCAGCAGACCAAATCGCTGTACACAGAAACATTCATAAAGCGGCTATTTGTTATTTCTCTGAGGTGACCGCTTATTAGAGAGAGAGATTCGACGGTATTTCCTTCAGTTTCCTTATCAATCTGCCCTTCTAGCAGAGATTTCTTTCCGGCATGGCTTGTAGCATGAAGGTGTCGTTCGTGTCGCGGCCAACCTATACGCAAATGTCATCCACACGAACATCTCCGTACATCAGTGTTAAAAAAAGGCACATCAAACACCAAATTGACTCTCCAAGCAGCAAAGTCTCCTATAGGTGTACTAATATCTCAAACTGCGTTGCTTGTAGTCTGAAGGTGGTTTGACAGTGCACTTCTATTCTCGCTCGCTACTTCTCCCCTTTCGGAGGAACAAAAGTATTTTAGACGATGTTCACAGTAGACCGGATAGCTTTTCGTACCCATGCTATACTATATGTGACTCTCCACTTAAGAGATCGGCGCAGCGCTTCGCTCAGTTACAGAAATCGCTTCGAAATCACCATTTTTATGCATGAACAGACCCCCTATCCGGTATGGTTTTAGTGCTGGTGCAACTGAAGTTATCCGGCCGGTATAGTGTGAACCTATCCTTACCTCTGCAACTCAGTGGTGAAGGTATTTGTACATGAGAACGCACAAGAAATCGTAATGAAACAAATTGCACGATACTCAGTTAGTTTCTTATACAACGCCCTATAGATTTGCCACAAGTCGACTGCGTGAACGCCAAAGGCGCGAGGGAAGCTCGCGAAGCGAGCTAACGCGAGCGACGAAAGTCGACGGGCTTTGAGAAAGTCTAAACGCCATATAAAATTAGGAGTTCATCTTCATGATTAGAAATTCAGTGAAAAGATCTGAAAAGCAGTAATTAAATTACATTATCATAGAAAATTTTTCTCGGACTCAAAAATTAGAAACACTTGTTTCCACAATGATTCTTTTCCTCCATTCGTTCGAGACGCTTTCAGTTTTCCATTTTTGTTGTGTTTTTATTCAAAGAACGCGCGAACTGGTTCGAATATTAACTTGGAACACGAAGTCGTGGCAGCGGATAGGAAACGAGAGCACTGCTGTAGGCGAAAAAATCAGTGGTGAGGATGCAAATCGTCAAGTTCAAACTAACCGTAAAATCTCTTTGTCAGTTGGATAATTTGCGATCTAGTTCGGTATCAGTTTGTTTCGCCTGAAGGTCGATTCGCTCGATAGCACTGAGTTCCAAACTAAGTCGATTCGCCCGATGTGTATTTGTGGAAACACATGTGGAATCCAATCTTAACTAAAATAACATCTCGGAGAATTGTTGGATGTTATCGAGTGAATCGACTTGGCGAACACCGTCTGGCGAATCGACTTTCGAGGGAACTCTAGTTCGCCTGACTATTTGCGGTTCTGGAATTATCTTTCGGTTTAAATTCAGGGATCAATTGTAGGACTGATTTTCTTAGTTCTGTTTAATTCCCGGCTCTATGATAAAGAGAAGACATTTTTTTTTTATTTGGACAGTCTAAGGTTAAACGCCGTGTGAAAAACCTCTAATATGATACTCGGGATAAAACTTACCTTGAAGAAAAATTTGTAGTTGATTAAAATAGTGGATTGATTATAAATCCCAGTCTGTATTTTTTAGCAAAACCTTTCAAAATTCTCAAGCTGTTGCTCTCGCATTTTAAGTAGTTTATAGAAGTCTCAGACACACATTGAAAGAAAGTATCTACGTTTTACAAAAACTCGCGCTCGTCTATTGCTTCTCGCCCCTTTAAGGAGCAGTAAAATCACCACGGAAACAATTATTCTATATCTAGTTTCTTACTTACTCGTATTACTGGCCAGGCTTAGAAACTGAATATCTTACTAATTTACAGCTTCGCTAGCGTTTCCGATACCAAATATGCTAAAAAATGCTAACACCAGTGAATAAGCTTCCTCAATACGAGTCAGTCAAAACACGATATTTTGTCGGCTATCATATCAGATAATCACCTCCACTTCACTTAATTAGAGCAACAAATGACGTGTTACGAAAGAATTCAAACAGATTGAGACATCCTTTAAGGGGCGTGTATTCAAAGTTATTTTAAACAAGTGATCAGTATTCTGCCATTCGTCATAATTATTTAAACAAATGGCTGACAGCAACTATAAAGAGGTCTAAATTTTTTTTACCGTGTTTTATTGACAAACGCCTGCCTTTCAGAGAATTTTCTCGCTGAAAAGCGACATACAGAATTTGAGGTGAGTTCGATTTCGTGTTATGCTACTATAGCCTGTCCTGTGACAACTACCTTATAAACTGAGTGCCCTAAACGCACAATTCCAATTTACTGTACCTACAATTACTTCGAATTCAAATCATCAAGGTTGCTCTTTTATCATTAAAAAGACTTCAGGCGCGGCACAGGCAACGAGGAAAAATTGTATTGAAACTAGCTTTTTTCCTTTTATTGGGCAAATTACGAGTTAAGAAAACGGTCATAGCGTTTCGACTGTTCTAGCTGAGTGGCATAGTATATGTAAATTAACTAGCCGTTGTTGTCAAATCTAGAATAAACATGTGTATCTAAACTCCAGAAACTCTGCGGCTTTTACTCAGTCACTCATTATTTTGTGACATAGCTTTATATCCGGACGAATGAGTTAGTTAAGCCCTTACTCAGAGCCAAAAAACGTCGTTTCTCTAAATGTCTTTCCGTCATATAATTTTTATAGGAAAATATGGCGTAGAAAATGCGGAAGTTGTGGCTTGGAAGCTTCTTCGAATCGTAAGCTCATCGTTCAGAAAATCATAAATTCATCCACCTTGAAAAATAACGCTGGTTGCTGTTAATTGTTATAATCTTCTAACCAAGTTTTTGAGCGAGTATAGCTTATGTGTTTACTTGGTGTTTACCAACCCGCGTTCGGGCCACGTCATTTTTCCTATAAATTTGGCCGATCTCATCAGCTAGATATCTATAGATGTTGTTTATTGTGCCGTGAAAAGAGTCAAAACGACCGGTGCAGAGCATAAAAGAGAAACAATTTCCTAATTTAAATAACAACTTGTGAAAATTTTTTAAGGTCCACTGTTCACGTTTGTCTCGTTTAGCTTTACCCTAGTTCGACCTAGTTTTGTTAACACTGGCAACGGACAAAACTATTAAGGACGAATCGCCAGGTCGTGCAAAGATATGATAAATAGGAAATTATCTACTCAACTTTAACGCATTAGACGGGAGTGCTTATTCGATCTTAGAGTGCTTATAAAGCACTGGCTTCTGATGTGTTTATCTCGTAAGCGCGAACTACAATAGCAGTTTTACACGCACTCATTGGAAACTGGAAAATTAGCCCGCCTAATAAAACACGGCACGCGGAAAAGTGAGTTCAGCTAATTTATACGCGGACATTTTGCATTCGAAAATCTTTTTCCACCGCGTTTGTTACTGTACTCGACAGCTCGACAGTCAAATACAACACAAATTTTCCGTAAATCTAATCCTAATTTACGGTAATTTAGCGCTAGTAAGCTGATTTATTCATTGAAATCACAAGTTTAATAAAAATTAATTTTGCGGAATAGGTCTTTGTTTTAGACTACAGCCCCAAGTAATCAGTTATTAATCATGTGCATTTCTCTACATCTTGAAGTTTGAAAGGATGACTTATTGGTGATACAAAGGATCAGCCACTAAGCGCCGGGGACCGGGCATTTTCCCCTGAGTTACTATGAGCGTTAATACCCGCGGCCACTTTTATGTATTTATCCGGCAACTTGAAATTTTAGTGAAAGTACTGCTAAGGAAGTTTACCAGTTGTAGGGAAAAGTATGTATTCGCGTGTTTAAATTTAACCGTACTATTTCCCTTCAAGTAGCTAGAAATAAGTGAAATAAGTGAAAGGAAACTACGTAAAACCAATCAGATTACGAGCGGGGGAGCAACCCCTGTCTCATGCAACAATACCACGATAACGCAGTTAGCAAGAACGGCACAAAGCTATGGATCTGCACTTAAACGAGCACAACGCCTCTACACGTGACTTGCGCGTACTTTATACGTGCTTTTGCAACAACGTCCACGAATCAAAATTTCTATTGAACTGGCAAACAGTTCGAATTGGAGAGCAATTCAAATTCTAAAATATTCAACTCCTGAAAAATTCAGTCTAAGGCGTTAATGCTTTCTCCTCCTGTGAGTCTTGGAACCTAGTCGTTGCTTCCTCGAAGTTTCCTATCAGCTTTCTTGTTTTCAGGGTGTTACAGCGGGGATTTTCTGTAGGCTCTCTGAGAAAGTGAAAAAGAATGTTATTTAAAAATAACCGCACAAGACAATTCCGCTTTAATAAAAATTTAAACAAGTGTTTCAATTTTTGTTTTTGAAATTTTTATTTCGAAATTTAAAAACGGTCCTTATAATATACCAGCGAACAGAAACAAAACTTTTTAAATATCTCTGGTAACGTTGGAAACACGAAATTTAAAATTAAGGGATCTATAGTCACCATGGCAACACCTGTATTATCAATTTTTGGTAAAATATCAGAGCTTCCTAGTTTCATATTTTATCGCGAAACGAATTTTTTCTCCTAATCTTTATCTCGGGATCTAAGTCAGTTGTTAATGAGTTATAATACTTTTATGTGAAGTAAGGAACCGACACAAGGTCTTTAGTCAAGATCAATAGACTTGGGTGGTGTAAGTTAAATACAGATTTCTAGGAATTATTTAGAACAGTCCAACAATTTGTAGATGAACTAAATTCAGTAAAGTTCTCTCGACGCTAAGATTAAACTGGAAATCGAAACAGGAAGTTTAAATTTAGTCAAATTAGTGTTGAACCACGTAGTCCCCGTTTGGAAACTGAATTCCGCACAAAACGTGTATTCCAGAATACAACGTTTCATTTTCATCGAACACGTTTATACCGCCTTCAGATGACTCAGTAGATAGAGCGCCAGATTCAGAAGCGTGAGTTCCCGTCGGATCGTGACCTTAAGGTATTCGAGATCTATTCAAAGAACTTTCTTCCCTGTCGCTCAACAAGGGAGGCCACATTTCTATTGAGAGAGACGTACTTCCCCTTCTTCTAAGAGAAAGTGAGGTGGATCTAAGACGCGTTTCGTTTCAAAAACTGCTCCCATACAATCAAGGATTCAGCCGCCGCATTGAAGAACAGCTGAGACTAAATCAGGAGCCGATTAGTGATCGGCCGCTCTGACTAAAGGCCGGCGACACCTTCGCGAAGAGCACCTCAACGAACGGTGAGTTGAGGTCCTTAGAACTTCAACTTCAAATTTCAGCTTTAGTTACAAATTAAGTCTTACTTGCTTTACAAGTTAGGTGAAATTAGGGGAAATCGAATAGGCAGCAAAAAATGGCTTTTTGCCTGAGAAGTGTACGGTGGACAGTCAGAGGAGCAGAGCTTTCGAGCTGACCACGGCTTACAGGGAATATAAAATATAGACTTAGTGCCATGGCTAGCTAGAGAAGGTTAGTTACTTGACCCTTAAGACGCTAAGATCAAAATTAAAATTCTCATTTGTCTACCCTATTCATTTGCTATAAAAGTAGTGGGGAGAAGTTGATGAAATATCAAGCAAATACATCTTGTGTGCCGGATCATGTTCTTAATTCTCATGACCACTCTGTTTTACAACGCATTTCTATTACAAGGAGAAATTTGTTGCTCATTACTTTTAGGGTTTAAAGGGTTAAGCATGTTGCATGTTGTTGTGAGACAATGTTTACACTTGATACCCGGGTATAGTGCCCTAGTACGTTACTCTTTAGGCACCAATCGATGACCACACCCTTTTTCAGGCCGTGTGCACACCAGAATTCAGGTACGGTGCTGGTGCCCGAGTACAAGGTCTAGATCTTGTGCTCTAGTTCCTAAGTACCGAAAAGTAAGCGCCGGGTCCCTGTGTGCACGCGTTTTCTGTTCGCTCCAAGGTAACCCCCGGGGGGGGGGTGTACTTCCTAGTAATAGGGTAATGGGGATGTGCCGCTGGATGGGGTCGCATCCTCATGGCTGGATTGACTATAATGGGGTTGCATTTTCATTAGAGGTACTGGAATGGGGTCGCACATTTTCATGATTTGGGGAAACAGAAAATTCAGGTAGCTAGGGATTTAAAAATGTTTACGTTGTTGCTCCTGGTTTAACCAATGTATCAATTCATTTCAGGATGACCTAGTCAAAAGACTTTATAGACTTTATAAGGTATATGCATAAACAGAAAGTTACTAAGATGGAATCGCGAGAATTACATTTTCCCAAAAGTGAACAAAACGGGGTATACTATTTGGCCACAGAATAGACTATAATGGGGTAGGGGTTTTGAGAGGCCAGTGGCACATACCCAGCAAAAATTAACCCAAGTAAATTCCTCCCTCCCCCCCCGGAGGGTAACCCACCTCACGTTTCAAAATGGCGTCTGACAGGGCAAATACAGAAAATACGACACAGTTACATTTCGGGTACCGAAGTTGTGAACACAGTACCATTTGTGCCCATACCCAAACCCTAGTGCTCTGACACCAAGATTACCAGCCTTAAAAAGAAAGAAGCCGCCTTTGCCACGATTAAACGGTTAGACTTTCACTAGTCTCGAGTCTCCGCATCTCCAATAGGGACGTAGGAAACGTCCACGGAATGTAACAGAACCAGATCCTGGCTAACACCGCCCACATTGCTATTGTTCAATTGAGGTGTGGAGGAAAGGTCAACAGTACACCCATGCGCCAGAACAGCCCCTTCACGCGCCTTCATAGCTGACTTCTGCTCTCATTTTCAAACGTGTAGTAAACTGGAATGGTAACCTGTATTACTCTTAAAATGTAACAAAAATTTATCAATTTTATTTTGTAAATTGCTGAAAAGAAAAAAGGACCATGTGGAAGTACTGCCGAAGAAGTTTCTTTTGAATGAAGTTTCTTTTCACCATAGGATTTCATCCACAGACTCAAAAACTAGGACCACGTTGTACAGCATAATAGAAAGTACTGCTCAGCGGCAGCTTTCGTTTGAATGGTCAGACTATAGGATTTAATCCACAGTCTCAAAAGTTAGAACCACCTAGTACAGCCATAATAAACAGTACCACAGGAAAGTCACTGCTCAGTAGCTTTCATTTGAGTGTATAAGTACAACAGGAAACAGAATGAGTACAACAGGAAAGAACTCCCATATTTTCTGCGTGAAGTAATAGTGTACCCCTCTATAACGCAGGTACTCACAAGATTACCCGTGGGTATCCGTTCGATAAAGGATTCACTACACATCTAGTCCACCTTCAAAACGCTTTGCGAGTCACTCACGTCTCCTTCGTTCATTCACTTCCAGTCTGAGTCCGGCAAGGAACAAATTAAAACCGAACAAAATGTCGCATTTGAATCCCTAGTTTTCTCACTACACAAACACAGAAGACAGTAAGTCCGGGAGAAAACTAATTGAGAACGTCTTTAAAAGATGTCGGATCTCTTGCTGCGGAGATAGACACGAAAACAGGACGGTAAGCCGAATTTAATATTTTCATTCTAGAAGAAAGCTGACATTCAATATATTTTTTTAAAATTTGTACATGCAATCTGTCTTGCTTTACGATACTGACAGTAGAAAACCTCAATGTTTTAATATATATAATATCCTGAAGAGCTTTTATAGGCCACTTGAGCTTCAAAATAAAGCTGATGTTTAGCTTAATTAAAGGTTTATTTTCTCTGTAAACTCAAAAGGCGAATGACGCAGGGTTAATACAAACACTAGACATGCGTCACAATGACGTCACAAAATGCTTTTCTCACATTTGTAAAATTTTCGTGCAACGGGTAATAAAATGCAAATTGCAAAAGACCCATTGCAAAGTTCTCAGTGATTCTGCAAGAATTTTGGATTCTGGGAAAGGTCTTTTCATATCTTTAGCCAACAAACATCGACTAGAGGTAATGTATCACAATACTGTAATTATCTGGTCAGTTTAAATCTTACTTTATTTTATAATTTTTTTTATGAATATATATGAAATAAATAACACTTTTCCGTCGACACAGTTTAGTCCATATTCATTCTTTGCATTTATTCGGCTTTATAAATTTTTCTATGATGTTTCTTTACGAATATGAATTCAGTTTACGTCTCCTTGACGATTTGCGACGAGAAACGAATTCGCGGGCCCGGTTATAATAGTGGTTATAATAGATCGATTCTAAGATTTAAAATCAAACTTCGCATAGTCGACAATACAGATAGATGACTTTATCCGGGAATATTTTCTAGCTGAGAACATCTGCCCTTGAATTCCGTTCTTCGTCTGTACAGATATCTCTTAATTGTTTTTAAAAAATTCCCTGTTCCCATAATGGGATACTTCGTCCAAAAGATTTGCCGCTACACTCCTTGAAATTCAGTCCGCGACTACATCTGTTTTCAGTGTAATCTTACGACACGGTCAGTGAGTTTATTACTTTGATATTTCGACTTCCCTTGTAGTCGTTCTTTGAATTTTCTTAATCTCCAAGTCCAGTAACAAGATAAAAACCCTAACGAACCGACTGTGGTTTTTCAAAATTATATAAGCTTATATACATCGAAATGCCCAAGAAGCCGGCAATTTTTCAATTCCACCTAGATCTGGCATATGGAAAACGAAAAAACGCCGCTTCAAAGGCTTGCTAGTTAAGATGATAGATTTGCTGCCTCGAGAAAATCTTGAAAAATTCCAGTGGAGACCCCTATAATTAAAAGCTGGTTATCTCATTGCGTGCTGCAATGATGAATTTGAATTTTAACTGACTTTCCGGGCAATTTATCCCCGCCGGCGAAACGAAAACTCGCTCCGATATATTAAGTTCCCCGGTATAGTGAACCAAGGATGTTAGCTGGCGACAAATCTCCTGGCACCAATAACTGTTGTAGTTTAAGCGAATTGTGGTCTAGATCTAATTTTTGACATTATTTGTAAACAGTATCGCATCGGAAGAAATTCGCGGGGCACTCCTTAATATTGAGAGAAAAAAAGAAGAAACAGAGGAAACTTGTTGCTAGACAAGCCGTTAAACGTTGGCCGGTGAAGGCGTTGAGGCTATGACAAGGAACTAGCCCTATTTTTTTTTTTATAAAAGTAGATCAGTAGAGTGACATATATTAAACTTTTGGCAAAAGAAGAAACAAGAGGCGTACTACAAGATAAGCTGTTATGATCACAACATTGAAAGAACAAATGGCTTCTGCATTATCATGCGTCAGTTTGTTTGCTGTCAGCCTTCGTAAAACAAAAATTCGGGTTAGGATCAGTCAGATCCATTTCTGGGGCCAGGGAGCTCTGACACGCAGCTAGTATTCTTCCGAGTTGAAAGTCTTCACTGCGAATCCAACTGAGTAACAAGCAGGGCGCCCAACGTAACGACTGTTTTCTGCAAAATATCTGTTTGGAGAAGCAAAAATTGCATAGAATTTCCTATAGCTTGAAAAAGGCTAAAATTTGCAAGATGATCGTTCCAAAAGTAGGTTGAGTTTGATCGTCCGGGTTAACGTAGTCCTGAATAGGACTGTTGTCGTTGACAGTGACTGACGTTTCGACAACCTGTGCGGTAGTCATCTTCAGAGTCAAAGGCTTCACTGACAGACGACCAATAACATCTTGACTTTATTGACCAATCAGATCAATAACCAGAGTATATAATACCATCTACTGACGTGATACAACTCACTTTGACTCTGAAGATGACTACCGCACAGGTTGTCGAAACGTCAGTCACTGTCAACGACAACAGTCCTATTCAGGACTACGTTAACCCGGACGATCAAACTCAACCTACTTTTGAAATGACTCCTGGGTTCAAACCTTTCACAATGATCGTTCCATTCATGTACTGAATTTTTGAAGGTTATCTAATAAATTCCCTACTATTTTCTGAAGTTAAATTTTTCGCGTTTCATCCACCAGGTTAAGCTAGTTTTTATAGAAAAAGTGAAGCTAACATTTTCGGAATAAAAAATGGAGAGAGGAATCATAAATATTCTCACTTTCTCAAACTTTAAATTGCATCTAATAATATAATATAATACTGAGGCCCTTGTAATTTGGAAAACACTCAAGTTTCCCTAGGATGACCGATCAGATCAGTACAAATTTTATAGCGCCGCTTAGAAATGTATTTCTAGAGATTAAAAGGTACTTTGGATAGCCTAAAAAAGTCAGTTTCCACTGCATTTTGGAGGAAACCATCGTTGGGTGCTCCTAAACAAGGCAAATGAACTCGGCCCGCTGTTCGTATTCTCAAATATATTCCGGCGCTATTTCAAATGTTCATTATTTCCTCCAATAAGGCAAATGACTTTCCACCAGAGGGAGTTTGAAATATCGAGCGCTCTGGTATGGCTCTAGACTTCCAATATATATGGGACGTTATCAATTATTTATTGATGTAATATCGTAGCTATAAAACAGTCAGCCTTCTTGATGTTCCGTATATTTCAGCAAGATTGCCGAGTGCGCTGATATTGGCCTTTTCATCGACAAAACCTAGTTTATCGGCACCATTAGGGGTGAATTTGTCTCTCCCACCCGCTACAAAAGTCGCCTTTGAGTCTCTATAGCCTTTTATCGTAACACTGAATTGGCAACAAATGCTCTATGATCTGTTAAAGCGGAAGTTGTTTACGGCATTGGTAAATGATGGCTCGATGTCAAAACCTGCCCAATTTCGAGATAGTACTTTGGAGTCTTTTTCTTTAAATCAGTCACTGCTGCGTTTCTTGCATTAGTATTCCAGTTTAGGCCGAGTACAAATGCCAAGGAAACCAATAATTGTTTCAAAGCATTTTCTATAAGATTTCGACCTATATTTCTGTCTATTGGAATATTACACATTGTATACATACACACATAATCCGACCCTGTCAGCTACCCGGCATTTAGATGGTACAGTGCAATAAGTTCCGCCTAAACAAGCGTTTGACTATTTCTAGATTACCCTGGGTGCCAGAGACTTTTCTAGAGCGGTTTCTGTCAAGTCTTTATAGTGACCCGCCGCACGAGAGAAAAACCTCTGGTACCCAGCGTATTTCTGGATTTACTTCGATCAGTTCCGAATGAAAACTTGCTAGTTTACAGGTTAACAAAAAGAAGAGGGCTTTGTTTTAGGTTAATAAAGTGCGATGCAGCATAGACAGGCCGATGCCGAGTAAGTGAACCGAAAAATGGCTCCGGCTTGGCGACTGACCTCGCTGGGGGCACACTAGAGCTCTCAGAGAGCTTGCTCGCAGGCTAGAGTTGATATTTAGATCAATACTTTTATGAGACTAACGCGACGCTCAGATCGCTTGCCCTTCATGAACGCGAAGTCAGCTTTCATCACTAATCTCTGGTCAAATCATCAAAACTACGATTTATATCCTAATCTATAATCCTTGACACAAACATAATACAAATCATTGCTTGTCTATATAAGTTTATCGCTGGTCCCTGTTTGCCGCCTTAGAACGAAAAAAAAAGAAGTGTCATGATTCGCTTTCAAACATAAACCGAATACTTGTCGTTATAGAGCCAAATGCCGTTTTTGCACGAGACTTCTCGCTGCTTAGCATTGCGCGTTTTATTTAGTGCATGGCTAATCCTTTGAGTCAGGATCTCGACAACTCGTAGTGCATCTTAGCTCCAGAACAAGCAACTGATAATAAAGCCGGCCAGGGGTAGTTGATAGAGTGCTTCATTTTGTCGTAATCATCTCAGTCTTCTGACTTAGTCTGATTTCCAAGGACTAAAGACCTGGGGTATGCTCTCAGTTAGTAAATACAACGCTCCGGAAAGTCAGTTTCACTTTTACTTGAAACGGACTTTCAGTTAAAAGTACTACAGCTCATTAGGAGCCGAATCCATAGTAGTCAGTTGCGGTTCAATTTACATTATTTTTCTGCGTTTATCTGATCGTAATTTCTGATTGTTTCACTGAATGGGTTTTCTTTGTGGAATAATCTAGCCATTGATAAACAAAAACAACTAATCGGCATTACTAAGCAAATTCAGGTCTGTTTGAATCTGTTTGAGAAATTACGCCTTAATCTTGTTACAAGGGGTTTGTGTCGCGACTGATGTAAAATATAAATGCTTATGCTTGTTTAAAAAAGAGAAACTTCGCTGCGTAGATATTATTTTCTGATCGTTTCTTTTGGCAGTATGAGAGGACAAAAATAAAAATAAGTCGTCTTATACCTTAACTTTTAGCGGAACTGATCCGCAGCGGAAGCGACTCGTATGAGAAGGAGTGCCGGACAAGTTTAATATTTTTTCGTTTTAGAGTTTACATAGCAGTAGTCGAGGCATGTCAAGTAAATTAATATCGAGCAATCAAATTGGTTAATATATTCCGGTAGGACTAGACGCACTACTGATTTGCAGCCAGCTGATTTATTAGGCTTTTCAAGCGAAATTCTAGCTAATTGTTCTCAGTCATACGTTGCTTAAGCCAGCTGGTTTTGAGAATTAAATCAATAACGACGACTGTTTGTTTAGGTGAAAATCATCTGCCAGCTTTTCGATTTCAACCTCATACAGCCAGAAAAGTTCAACTTACTTCGCGTAAACAGTCAATTTGCGTGGTCATTTGCTGAACCTTGATCGAGTGAGCGAATACATCATTTCCTCTCCTGGCGGATAGATAGCCTATCCTCTTGACAGACCTCTCACCACGAGTCAAGTCAGTTCAAGTTTATCGGTCGTCACGGTCGAATTGGCTGTCTAGTCGCAGGTAATTAACCTACTATTCTTTTTTAGTCATCTTAATATTTTCTCCTGGTGGAGTTTAGGGTCTTCGTCGCAGCGTATTTCATAGCTTCATTCAGTCGAATTTTCCCAAATCTGAAGTTACTTCTTTAATTCTACAACATATATTGTTACATGTACTCTGAGATCCAAAAATACCTAAACAAAAGCAAAGGAATAATTATGACGAGAAAAAAAAATTGCCCAGCAGTCGCCTGAATCAACGGAAGATTGATGTAAATCGAGATCGAAGCCGATTTGGAGTTACTGAAATGTGACTAGATGTACACGTGTTTGACTGGCTCGTTGAGAGACAGATACAACGTAGCATATTTTGTCAGCTTCCAGGAGCACCACTATTACCAGTGAGAGCAATTAATACTAAAAATTAGTAAAATAACATGGGCACCCAACGAGAATAAGTTGAAAACCACTTAAACATAGCATTGTTAAACGTATTTTAGTATCTAAACGGTGGATAAAGGCATATTTTTATCCCCTAAAAATTTTTCATCTGTTCGGATTTCCTAGCTGAAAGTCTAGTGATCCGAAACTTATAGGGATCAAAACTTGCCTTTTCGAAAATTTCAGCCAGAAAAAAAACTCCCGAAACTTCTAGGTGGCCTTTTTATGGTGAAAATCCGTTAAAAATGGGTAATAATGCCATTTTTTAGATGTTCGAAAAACCTAGGAGAGGCAGGCAAGCAAGAAATTTTACAACAAGTGTTCCGAAAATTCTAGATATTAAATCGTCTTCCGAACAGATATTTTCCGAAAATTGACGTTTGGTGCCCCTGAAATAAGTTTCTTTGACTAGAACAATTGAGACAAACTCAACCTCTCAGCTTTCGACATAAGGAATCTCACGCTATCCAAATACAGGAGATAGGCTCCTGCCAAATATTGATTTTCCAGACTTCAAAATGTGATAAATATACAACAGAAAAGTGATAGTCGGGATCAAGAAGTCGAAATTTCTGGAACAAATACCCGACGATTTTTTCGGTCAATTTTCTCTTTTGCACGTGGCTTTCAGCGGATGAGGAACTAGGCCTCGTTACGATGCTGAGAATTTATAGTCCGCAGTGCATGCCGGGACTCGAGGGAACTCGAAGTCTACTCGTCGTGTACCGTATTTTGTCTGGGCATACATTGACAACTGGATTTTAGGCGAAGAAAAGCGTCTTTCCCTTCGAAAATCTTACGACACGGTAAGTCAGAAGAATAAATAACTTCGGGGTCGAGCTTATTGTGACGAAGTGGGCTATTTTGCGCCGTAAACATCGCCTCGATAAGTAAATATCGAGTGGCACCCGCGCCATCCTCTAATTTATGCAACACGAATGGCGCCAGCCGCTTCGTTTCGTTTCCTCACACACTTCGCAAGGGGACGATCATTGCTCCTGTGGTAAGATTATAGCTTTGATTTAAGATATAAAGCAATTTTAAATCCATCTAAGCTTTGTTAGAGGTCTTCGAAAGCTCTTTTGAGTCACACGTGAAACCGTTTCGGCGCGAGTAATTTTTGACCATGCACTCGCGACTCGGCTATACAAATCCTAACCGATAAGTCGTTCCGTTTTCTGATTGATGCGGTCAGGCGAACTGTGATTTGAAATTTTAAGATATATAAAGTTCTAACGATTCTTCTAAATGGCGAAAAAGAGCAACAACATGACGTGTTTTCTTCTAAATCCCCGATATTGAACATTTGCGTAGCACCTATCGGATTAACCCAGGGACAATTGGACAGGGCAGTGATTGTAAAATCGCAAAATTTGGCGTTTCTGGATTTTTTCTCAACCTTAGAAAATCATTTGAAAAGATGATCTCTTCATAAATCCCTGCTGAAAAAGGTTGGGCCTTTGTTCAAGAAAAAGTGTTTTGATTTCTTGAAGACAAAAGTTTGCTTTCACCAGGAAGGCATTTTTTTTGAAATTTGGTCCTCTTTCTTCATGGTTTCTTTAAGTTATAGCGAAATTCTTCGTTTTTCAAAGAGGTTAGCATAATAAAGTGCATAGTTTGTTTTGTTTTAAGCCTATTTATTAATTCTTTTATTTAAAAATCTCTTAGTTTGTTTAATTTTCAGTTATTAGACTAATAAACCAGTAGCAATAGGCTTTTAGTGTTTGAGATAGTGGGAAGAAAACTATTTGAAGTCAACAAAGGTGACTGTCTAAACTGTGGTTCTTAACTTAGCTATTTGTCAGAAAAGTTGGAGTAGCTTTGTAAATGACATTAGTAAACAGTTCTTCATGTTTCAGTCTTCCATTGAAGAAGGGGATTTATAGGTCTTCCAGATTGCATGCTCTGGAGTATGTAGAAGCTTGCCTATTCTTTTGGCAAGTTTGTTTATGTCATGGTTGCACAAAGAGGCAACTTTTGGGTGAAATCCTTTGGGAAGATCTAGATCAGGAATAGTGATCCGAGGTCATTCAGACCGTGGTACATCAAATGAACCAATAAATCCTTGCTCGGGGTGGATTCATCAGTTCCGAGTGATTGTGGATCGCTGGTCCTGATAACCCAAAAGAACACTTTTCTTGTCTCTTGTTTGGTTCTTTTCCTTTGTTTCTTATTATGAACACTTAGAATACTGATTAAACAAAAACAGGAAGAAACAGCACATGTTTAAATGTCTATGAGCAAAAGATGTTTCATTACAAAATGCAAGAGATGTTTTATTACAAAATGTTCAAAAAGCACATCTCTTTCTGGATGGGGGTTTTAGCTTGTGTTTTATGTAATTTGTTTGTCATTGCAACCACCTAGGTGGGTCTCTGTCTTATTAGCAGCCAAAGTTTCGACTCAGGGATATGTGACAAAAGCCCTCAGCTCCTTGTGGAAACTTCTAAACTCCACTTCAAAATTTTCTTTGTATTTACTTGTCTTTCAGGGCTTTGTTGTTGCTCTTAGCCTGAGAATACAGCTGTTTGTTCTTGCTCCTCGCCATTCGTCCTTGCGAAACGTCCCTAGCAGCAAAGAGCAGGGAGAAATGGCTGTATTTGCAGGCTACATTGCTCTTTGTATAGTGTTATAAATTCATCACTGTAAAGTAAAGCTAACCACTTCCAGGTGAAGAATGTCCAAGGGTGAAAACTTTGGGACTTAATTGAGTTGCTTTTTAATGAGGTTTAAAGCAGTAGCTTTGTAGAGCAAAAAGATCAATAAGTGAAGGAAAGGTACCAAAGGGTGTTTGCTCAGCTAAGAGTTTTCATTTGAAAGTTCACATTACAGGATTTTATCAACAGACTCAAAACTTATAGCCAAGTTTTATAAATTTGCAGAGAGGGAAAGTTAGTGATGCTAGTCTCAGAGGTGGGTTGATTTGTTACTCTAACTTTCAAATCTGTGCCCAAAAGCCATTGGTGTAACCTTTTAAATGAAACTTCATTTTCTAAACTTTTGGCTGGTGTTGTTCATTTCTTTCTACTTTACAGAAAGAAATTTGGAAGTTTGTGAGTTTTTCTTTTTCGCATTAGCTACACCTGTAGTGAAATGGGCATGTGTTATGTGCTTTGCTGTTAAGAGTTTTATCTTGTTGAGCTCTTTCAGTGGTATTAACTTGACATCTCTTAGTAAACAACACTGTTTGATTTATTTCAACTATTGAAAGTGCCAGATCCATGAAACAGTGACAATTTTTTTTCTCAAAAGGTTTTATCAAGGCGATATTAGTTTAAGAGTTTTGTTTAGCATTAGTCAGATAGTGTATACAAAGTTGATTACCAAGATTAGAATTATGAAGATGTTAGGTAAATCAAACAAAAAACGTGGTTTGTTGACTGAGTTGTGAATTAAATTGTCCACTGTAAAAAGATTTAACAATGCGGCTGTAAAACCAAAAAATTCTCAAACTTGCTATAAAAGAAGTATCCAAATCTTTCAGAATTCTGAGCATTTGATTGAAAGAACTGATTCATCATATTTTGAAAGGCCTTTTTTCCTAAAAAGATTTTAAGTTTCATGCATGTTATGGCTTGCCATGGTAGTTGTCAGCAGTAGATTTGTGGTTGAATAGCTTTGCAGTTCGTCTGTTTAGACAGGAACCAAATTTATGCAGAAAACTGTTTGCACTTTTGGAGACGGTGAATTAAAAAATGACCTTTGTATTACGTTTTCCCAAACATTATCTCTTTGTGATCCACAGAGCGAAACGTAATGAAAGTACACTTGCGAACAAAGATATGATCAATATCTCGAGTAAATCTTTTTATCTTTTCTATAAATACACACTTGTAAATGTGCACGTGGGAGGTCTGTGCTTTATCTCCGTGTGGGCGGTCGGTGGCACACCGCGATGGCCCTCTAATCTGCCACGTGGCGCTGTGAAAATCACTTATATCTCCCCGCTCGGGGGAAGCCAGAATTCTGATCTCTTCCTGTGTAGGAAATCAAAGGCGTCTACGCTTTTTTTGACCTTCTATCCTCTCTTTCTGCCTGCATGGATTTTTTTTTTTTTTTTTTTTCCTGCATGGATGTTCTACGCACCGGTGGGACATTTAGGGAGCTTTTACGTTGATTATGTCAAATGAAGCTCTCGGTTTCCTTATGTAAAGTTAAACGCGTTTGTTGGGTTCCGGCTTGCGATTGAGATATCGCTCGTTGCGCCACAAATCCTCCATATAAGAATACTTAGAAAAATGGATTAAACTATAGTAATCGCAAGTTCCTGCAAATTTTACAGCCCTAGTTGACAGACCGTCGATATTCAGATGAAGGAAGCATGTGGGAGACTCCAAATTTTGTTTTGAAAGGACTTCTAGCAATCTTGTTCAAGTCAGAATTATAACTAAGAAACCTTGTTTTGTCCTTTTCGTAAGAGGGTGACGATTGGATGAATTTAACGTAGTTTGAAATAAAGAAAGTGCACATATTCAAGTTGGTTTAGATCAAATTTCTTATGACCACCAAAGCGGAGAAGAATAGCGTTTAGTTTGCGTCGGCGAGATAGAAAGGTCAATTTTTTGGGTTAAAGTTTTTGAGATGTTTGACCACGGTATAGAGTTCTTGTTTTAATAAACGTTGAAAAGCATATCACGAGGTTTTCCCGTTGTTTATTTTAAGTGCAAATCCCTGAAAAACGTGTTGCAATCCAAATTATTACTCAATTTTGTCATACATCGGACTTCCTGTTCTAAAGGTATGGACATACTAAATGTATTCACCCTCGACGTGTTTATGCTTTAGTAAAATGACATTTCTTCGAAAACATTATTAGTTCTTAATTCTTTATGCATCCTCGTGTATGACAAAGTGAAAAGTGAAAGTAAAGTCGATGTTCCGAAGCTAATGGGAAACGTAAAGCTAAATGTTTTTATGTATTTTATTTTTGCTCTACACGCTAAACTACAAGAAACGCTCAAAAACTGTCAAAATGTGCTGCGTAGTTTTTTTGGAAAAGAACCTCGTTTCATTTCTCAAGAACGGCGAGTGATACAACGTGCTCTACTGAACGTGAATTTCCACAAAACGGGCAATATCTTAATGATTCATGAGCGAGGTCGAAACTGAAAAAAAATCGTTTTCTCTCCATGATTTCGATAATGTATTCGAAGCTACTGTAACGAAAGCCAGTGAAGAGTCGACATCTTTGCAAGGTAAAATTTTCACAAAGGGTTTCGTTCACAGATCAACATGTAAAAGTGGCTTTACAGCCGCAGAAATGTTACGCTTACCTGACCCGTAATCTTAAGTGTGGCAGTGACACGCGATGCATAAAACATTTTTGCATACGTATTTAATAAGCCTAGAAGGAATTTCCTTTGTTGTTTGAGAGAAATATTGGGGAATTTAAGCAACGACGACAGCGACGTCAACGTGTACGCAAAAAAAGCAAATAGGTTTAGAATGGCCAAACAACAATTTTGCCATCACTGCACGACTACGACGTGAATATGCCAAATTTCACGTTTTCGGAGGATGTGAGCACAAGATGACGACTTTCTTTTTCTTTTCCTGAACTTCGATACAGTCTTTTGGAATTGAACTCCAGACAAAATTGCCCACATTTGACGAATTGAACAAGATGGAGTAAGCGCGATGAAGTTTGAAGCAGCGCACTTCACTTTTAAGTGGCGTTTTTGTAGCGGTTGCCGTTGTGGGTGCTTAAGCTTCCTATTAACGGTGGCATTTTTTCTACGTGAGGTGGTTTTTAATGTCATTATCTTTGTTACAGACTCGATCAGGGAGACAACTAAGCAAGACTGCTGAGCAACAATCAAACGGAAAATTTCAAGCAACAAAGACTCCCAGGAATTCCCGAAAAGCACGCGGCCAGAATGGCTGGCATGACATTGTAGAACAGGATGAGTGTGCAGTAAACATAGAGGAGCGCTTCGTGACCGCAGATTCTACTAACTACGAGGCCACCAATTTCGGAAGTCTAAAAGAAATCATGGAAGTACAAGAAAGACCAACTTTAGGAAACGCCGGGGAAACTGTACCGTTTGAAAGTGGAAAAGACGTTGCGGAAAACAAACGTTCGCGGCGTGCACGCGCACGGCACACATCGATGTTAGAACGCCTGGCGCCGACGCCAGGCTACGTCGACAAAACGTCCACGGATTTTGAGTCACTAGCGCAGAGGAGGACACCACGAATGGCTAGCTTAAACGCTGCCGCGAAAGTGAACGTGTTCTTTGAGCCTTCTAGTCCTTTAGCGGGACGGAGCTTGTTTGAGATTCAACAGCATAGTAACACAACCAAGAAACCCCCGGTGAGGAATTCGACAGAGAGGAGGTATTCGGACAGAGGGAGTTGCAATGGAGCGGACAGAAGTTACGACTTGAAGGATTTTCCTGACTCGGAAGTGTTCTTTCAGAGTGAAGTGACCTCGACGTGGGATACGACAAGGTCCAAGGGTGTGATTGTTAGCCCCAAGGATTTCGGCGAGGAGCCAAAACACTCGCCTAATAGCCATTTTGAATTTTTCACCAACGGTCAAAGGACAGGAAAAGATAATCTTAAGCGAAAGCCCGAGGCCGATTCAACTTCAGAAGACGAGAAAAAAGTGAAGAGAGCCCACCTTGATGGTGGCAGTGAACTTGTTTGCACTGAGACCAGTGACACAGTAGATTTAGACGAAAGTGGAGAAGTAGAATGCGACACCACCACGGATTCGCCCCCCAAGACAATGGTGGACGTGTGTATTCAAGTGGATCTGCCGCTGCCCCCAGTCAAGAACGTGCGGGTGCTTTCTGTACCAATCAAAGGACAGCTTGTCACGTCAGCCGGCGCTGTTCCTTTCACCAAGAGTCACCTTGTCACGCCGGTCACGCCATCCAAACCACCTCCGGAACTTAAAATGAGCAAGACCGCGACAACAAAGAGAACTGCAAGCATGAATCATCAGGCAATGGAGAACGTTTTTGCTGCTAACGATGGCCCTTTGGCCAAATATAAATCCGTGGGTGGATTGATAGAGGAGCGAAGCAAAGTGAAAAAAGCGAAAGACCTAACGAACAAAATGCCGGCATCGTCTTCTATAGCACTTAAGATCCCGAAGATTAACTTTGCCGCCACATCCACGTCTACTATGAGTGCGGGGCGTGGCCGGCCCGCGGGAAACCCGCTAAAAAGCATCCATTTAAAGAACTTGAACATTCATCTAGAGAAATTGGCTGCGCAGAGAGCCCGAGCCGAGCCTCGGGTGCCTAAGGTTTGTACAGGGAAGGGTGGGAGGGTAGGGTTAGGGGAGGGGTTAGGGATAATTGACAGTTGGCTTGATTTTGCATGCGGTGTTTCCGTGCTTTTAATTGGCTTTCAAACCGAACGCGTCTTTCTCGATCAAAACCAACAGTGACTTGGTCAGTTTCCTTTTTTCCCCCGGTATATTAGGGACTTTAAGATCCAACGACGCGACGGCAACGAGAACGTCAAACGAAAACAGTAGGTTTAACAAGCAAGACAGCAACTTCGCACGTGCATCACACTTTTTAGTACATTTCTTTGCCGTTTTTGCGCAACCACGACGTGAATTTGCTCAATTGCGCGTTTTACGGAGAACGTAAACAAGCAGAGGGAAATTTTATTTCTCTTGCTGAGCGTGGAAATGGAAATGGAAATTCAAATGTAGGGGGGTCTGCCTACATTTGACGAAGTAAGTGGGTAGTTCCTGAAATGGCGCAAATTCACTTTTTAAGCGACGTTCTCGTAGCCGTCGCGTCGTTGGATCGTAAAGTCCCTATTGCCTATAACAGACACCCAGAGTTGGTATCTCTCTTTCTTTACTCCTTTTCTTTGACTCTCAGCAAGACGGACACCCACAGGCCTCCCTTGCCGTTCGTTAGTCTCTAGGGAGCTTAAACAGCGCGAACGGCGATTGGAAAGAGAACTTCAAATAACAGTCGCGGATCCAGGGGTGGGGTCCGGCCCCCCTCCCGGGCCTCCCCTTATTTTTAGACCAAACTCAGGCCCGAAGGGCCGAAAAACTTTTTTGGAGACCCCCCCCCCCCCCCCCCCCTCCCATCTGAAGGTCTGGATCCGTCACTGAATAAAGCAGTCCGTTAAAGAAAAATTTCACGTGAATAGACGTGAAATTTCCTAATACGCAGATTCATTTTATGTGGGATGTTTTTGTAACCGTAGCTGTTGTGGTTCAGTGCTTAAGCACCCTTTTCATCTCTATAAGGCGGACACCGAGAGTTATCCATGCGTTTCTTTAGCCCTTTTTCTGTGAGTCTTTTTATAAGGCGGACATTTCCGTAAAATGGACATCCAGAGTTGGTTCCCTCTCTTTTTTAGTCCATTTCGTTGCCTCTCTATTATGACGGACACCCCTTAGCGTTCTAAGAGAGAGTTAATTGTATTGGAAGAAAGTAGCAGTTTCAATCCATTATTTCAGTCTTTAGTTACCAGCAGCCATGGGGAAATATGAGTTAAGCCCTTGACGAAGAGTAGTTCCGTTAAAACGCTCACCAATCTTTTCGAACCAATGAATGAAAGCATTAAGGCTGGCTCACCCACTAGTCTCTAACTCTCTCTTAACGGACACCTCTGTTTGGTCGCTGCCTTTCTTAGTTCACTTCTGTCCTTTGTCTCTGTATTAGTATAAGACAGACACCTCGCCAAAACAGACACCTAAAGTTGGTCCCCGCCTTTCTTTACTCCTTTTAGTTGGTTCTCTTTAAGGCGGACATCACCTTAAAACGGACACCTAAAGTTGGTCCCTGCCTTTCTTCTCTCATTTTATTTGACTCTCTGTAAGACAGACACCTCGCTAAAATGGACAGGTAGAGTTGGTCCCTTCACTCCTTTTAGTTGACTCTCTATAAGGCGGACATCTCCTTAGAACAGACACTTAGAGTTGTCCCCTGCCTTTCTTCACTCCTTTTAGTTGACTGTCTCTACAACAGACGCTTCGCTAAAACGGACACTTAGAGTTGGTCCCTGCCTTTCTTCACTCCTTTTAGTTGACTCTCTATAAGACGGACATCTCCTTAGAACGGACACCTAGAGTTGGTCCCTGCTTTTCTTCACTCCTTTTAGTTGACTCTCTATAAGGCGGACATCTCCTTAAAACGGACACCTAGAGTTGGTTACTGCCATTCTTCACTCTTTTTATTTGACTCACTGTAAGACAGACACCTCGCTAAAACGTACACTTAGAGTTGGTCCCTGCCTTTCTTCACTCCTTTTAATTGACTCTCTATAAGACGGACATCTCCTTAGAACGGACACCTAGAGTTGGTCCCTGCCTTTCTTCACTCCTTTTAGTTGACTGTCTCTAAGACAGACACTTCGCTAAAACGGACACTTAAGAGTTGGTCCCTGCCTTTCTTCACTCCCTTTAGTTGACTGTCTCTAAGACAGACACTTCGCTAAAACGGACACTTAGAGTTGGTCCCTGCCTTTCTTCACTCCTTTTAGTTGACTGTCTCTAAGACAGACACTTCGCTAAAACGGACACTTAGAGTTGGTCCCTGCCTTTCTTCACTCCTTTTAGTTGACTCTCTATAAGATGGACATCTCCTTAGAACGGACACCTAGAGTTGGTCCCTGCCTTTCTTCACTCCTTTTAGTTGACTCTCTATAAGGCGGACATCTCCTTAAAACGGACACCTAGAGTTGGTTACTGCCATTCTTCACTCTTTTTATTTGACTCACTGTAAGACAGACACCTTGGTAAAACGGACACTTTAAGTTGGTCCCTTCCTTTCTTCACTCTTTTTATTTGACTCCGTAAGGCGGACATCTTCTCTAAGAAGGACGCGTTTTGCCGGTCTTAAAGGTGTCCGTTTTAGAGAGAGGTGACTTTGCAATGTGAAGTCCAGCGAATTATAATTGACCACTCCAGAAAATACCATAACATACCATAATACTCTTTGTTTGTCATCCCAAAATTTTGCATAAGCATTGTCTTCGGTTTCTCTTGGGAGTTTAAGTGGCTCCAAGAGAAACTGAAAACAATGCTTATGAAAATTTTGGGATTACAAACAAAGAGTATTATGGTAGTTGTTGTTTACATTTAAGATCGAGGCTTCAATAGTTTTGCATACAACATGATAAAGTTATCACGTAGCAAAACAAAATGGGCTGGTTGTTTTAGGGCGGAGACGTGCGCTTTTTATTCCATGGATTTTGATCTGAGTTCGGGCCGAAAAAGTTACCGGGACGTTTGAGAAACCGGCCCAACGGTTTGGGCGTTAGTTCCCAGTTGCTAGAAAAGAGGGACAGTGCTCTACACTGGATGGATCACTATGCAGTAGAAAACGCAACTAGTTTTCCATACATTTATTCACTGGAGAGCAATTTATCCAGTGGATGCTAACACTCTGCAAATTTTAAACAAGTGGGACCCGCTGGGCATTCGAAGACATCACGAACACGTGCGCGACATCACGAGCACATGGGAAGCGAAGGTCTGAGATCGACCTTGCTGCGGGAATGTTAACCATCATTGCACGGAAAACCAGAAAATTGCAGTGATAATCTCAAATGGGACAGTTCATCCTGGTGAAACGTTCCCAGAAAAGATGGATCTCCTCGGGCCTCAGCTGTTAAAAAGTTGTGTGGGATAGCCATATCCACCTTAAAAATCACTCTCCAGTAGATACGTACCAGGAGGACCAATTGCGTCACTCACTGGATAGAGATTTATCCGGTGGATGGCGCTATCCATAGTTTGAGCAACCGATACCAGATGTCTTCCTCTTTTTTCATTCGAAACCAAATGACTGGAAAATAACTGTGCTACTTGTGAAAGTATGCTTGTACATCTTCCCCCGTAGTCTATTTTTCGCACTTTTCCGATGTAACTTTTGGCATTTTTGGTTAAAAGCTTTTAAATTGCTCGGCTCATTCCAGTTCGAGTGGAGTTAGTGGTACCAATGGAGGCGTTTCATTGCGACCGGGTTTTCCTTGCGAATGGTAAACGCTCTAAGTTACAGCACAGTAAGAGTATAGAGTGTTTTCACATGACGTCACGGCGGCCATATTGGTGTCCCAAAACAATGAAACGGCGGCCATCTTGGTGTCCTAAACCAGTCCAGTGGGAGTTGAACTCTTTTCTTATGCAAACGCTTTCTTTTGTTCCAATACATTTGCATAGATGCTGGCCACGTCAGTAAAAACGCTCTATTAACTCTCGTTAGCCTTTTGGTCTCGTGAGCTATTAGTCTAAGCATTGTTCTTTTTTCTGCTTTGGAATTGGAAAATGTATCCGCCCATTTGATTTGATATTTATTTTTGTGATGTTTTGTTTGTGTCGTTTGTTGGCACGTTCAACTTGAAGGCCAGTTTGGTACAAAATTTATACGTAGTCGTTTTGATTTTCTTTCAGAGAACAAATGGCTGGATGTTTATCGGTGAACCACTGGATAAACCGTACTGCTATGTAAGTGCAAAGATTTCAACAAGTTTTATCATTGTAAACAAAAATTTACTGCTGATTTTGGGCCTTTTCAGTTGATGAAGGACTTCTGTCGGTCGTAAGTGAGCAAGATGAACGGTCCGAACCTGACTGGCTAAGAAAGAACAATCTTTTCTAATTTTCTTAACATTTCGTCACTTTACACACGCGATGGAGACTGGGCTGAGTTAAATTTTGCAAAGACCTCTGGGACTATTTCTATGGACAGGGAAAAAATTGACCAATAGCTGACCAGCGCGTCCCCAGTAACCAACGATCCCAGAAACAACTGCGGGATACATTCTGCACCAGGCCCCTTCTTGTTTCTAAAGTGGCGACTTGCCTATAGAAATTTATGTTGCGTCAGGCAGTGAGCGAATGAAAATTTTCAGTCTCCAAGGAGTTCGAGAAATTGTGGCTATTTTGTGACTTTAAGTTAAAAATCTGAGATTCCCCTTGTTGACATTAATGAACCTCGCTTTCAGGACGATACTATTGTTATACGGCGGTACTACAGCGGTGTTCAACGTGGAGACGAGATCATCAACGTGAGAGACTCGGTTCTACTCAAATCAGGCACGCGCAAGAAGGATCCTCATTATGTTGCTCGTGTTTCTGGTCTCTGGGAAGAAGATGATGGTAAGACTCTTAAACAAGCAGACGACAATTGTCCATGGTCTATACTCTTGTAGACCATACAAATGACTTCATAAAGCCCCCTGCAAACGGATGCAACGTTGTTAGGGTTGGGAGTTGTTGCGTCCGTTTGCACGCAGCTAAAAGTTTAACCGGTTTCAAACTTTGAGGAACAACTCCCAACAACCCGCAACAACATGCAACAGGGTGTGCAAACGGAGGCAACATGAAAAGTCCCATAATGTTGTGTCCCTTTGCACGGGGTTTTATGTCCAGAACTCAAGTGAAGGCATCGAGTAGTTTCAACATTTTGACGTCATTTCTGTGGTCTGTAAAGCTACGTGCTAACGGACGCAACAACTCCCAACATTGTGCTAAACATTTGTCCGGTTTCATACTTTGCGCAACAACTCCCAACAACACTCAACAACATGCAACAGGGTGTACAAGCGGACGCAACACGTAACATCCAACAATGTTGCGTCCGTTTGCACGGGGCTTAAGAGTACACATCGTGAAAAATTGTTGTCTGTTCGAGAAAAGATTATTGCGCTACGATCACGTTATTTCCATGGACTATTCTCTCATTTTAGACCATACCTCTTGACCAATCAGCAGGCGCGAAATCGTTGAACCAGCCTTGGTAATACATCTTTCGATCTTTAGGACTTGTATCTTACTTCCACAGTTCAAAGATATGAACTTTCATAGTTTCACCTTCTTCGGGTGTATTGCGAACTCACAGCTGAAGGTGGTCCTCGGTTCGAATCCTGTCCAAGCCTGATTTTTTTTTAAAAAAAGCTTTCCTTTCGCAGGTGCTTATGTTGCTTACATAACTGCGATGATCTCGCACGTGTTAAATCCTTCTCGCGCACTTCAAATATAAGAAATTTTAGACACATTCACTTAAAAACATAACTTGCTTGCCAACAATCATAATCCACGTCCGAAATCGGTAATGAAAATGGTTTTACTGTTTTACGCCCTCAACTCGCTTCGGCTTGACAACCCTCGGTAACTGTCGATTGATGCTCGTTTTCTTTTTCCGAATGCAGGACCGAACGCTGGCGAAATGATGATGAGTGTATTTTGGTACTACAGACCCGAGCAAACAGAAGTCGGTAGAATTCCAAATTTCCACGGAGAGGTAGGTGGCTGAAAAACTCTGGCACTGCACGGATTGTAACTCAGCAATAGGTCATTTCAGAGTTGTGCCAAGACTCTGTTTCAATGCGAGGCTAAGGGGCTGTTTACACTAAGAAGGAAGATCTCAAAAAGCGGAACAACTTTACGTTGGGTTTACATGCAGAAATTTTGGTCCGTGTGGTTAAAAGTAGCCTGCCAGCAAGCTCTCCGGGGTACTACTGGCGGCGGGGCGGGATAGAGCGATTTTCGTATGACCTTGAAAAAAGGTTTCGGTAAGTGTTCGTTATTTGTTTCATCAGCCAATGGATGAAAACATCAAAACATGGCCTCTTTGTTTTCCCGCCAAAGAAACCCTAATATGGAGAAGGCATTGTTCGATTGGCCAATCGTGTTGTAGTATGACGTCAAAGCGAAGTATCGGTTGATTTCTAGAAAGTTCTCGGGCATGAAGTTTTTTCACCTGAGCATTCGCTTAACCAATGAAAAGCCAGGCGCGTTTGTCTGTCCTTTCGATAAACCAATCAAATCGCTCTATTTCCGTTCGTTTGTTGTTTCTGTTTTGTTCGCGCGCTTTCATTTCAAGGTCATACGAAAATCGCTCTAAGAAAGGAGACCTTGCAACTGTGTCTCTGGAATCTGAATTCCAACTCCAATTCCTTTGTGGCTCCCCGTCGACTGAGCTGTCAGATTTCCGCCAATCAGCGCGAAGCGGAAACGAATGTAAACAAGTAGTGAAAGGCTAATGACGTCATTACTAATGTCATCTCCGCAAATCAGCATTTTGCATCGACTTTTTTCGTTGTAGATTTTTCAAATTCCTTTTCACTCCCCGCCGCCAGAGCGCCCCGGAGAGCTTGCTCGCACGCTAGTTTAACAGTAAAGAAGGAATTAAAATTGAAGATTCCCCACTGAACTACCCGCCGCCATTTTTTTTTTGGTTTGTCCCTAGTACTAGGAACTTCCCAGCGGGATTTTCCTTTCTCTCAGCCAGGAAGATACGAGCTCCAGGGACAAGTACAGTATAAACCCGGTAACTGAACTCTTAAGGGAAACGAAAAACAGTTCGAGTTAGCGGGGGATTCGAGTTATCGGGGTAAATTTAAGTGAAATTTTGATCAAGGAAAGGAAAGTTAGTTCGAGTTAGCGGGGAATTTGAGTTATCCGAGTTCGAGTTATTGCATCCTCGGAGACCCAGGGGCAGATAGTGGGGACGAGGAAAGGTCTAAACGGGTGGAAAAATATATGGCACGCAGAAAAGTAAAGAACGGCGAGAAGAGCCCCTGGGAACAATGTCTTACCAGACCAGTTCCAAACGGCCAAACGGTCGCCGCCGTTCTGGCTTCTGATTGGTGCCAGAAAACACAAGTTTTCTGGCACCAATCAGAAGCCAGAACGGCGGCGACCGTTTGGAACTGGTCTGGTAAGACATTGTCCCCAGGGGCTCTTCTCGCCGTTCTTTACTTTTCTTCCTGCCATATATTTTTCCGTCCGTTTAGACTTTTCCTCGTCCCCACTATCTGCCCCTGGGTCTCCGAGGATGGAGTTATTGAGGTTCTACTGTACAACTTTTTGTATGTAAACTGAATACAGAAAACATATGGCGCTAGGATGATCCGCCTTTAGGATCTTCCTCCTTTCCAGGGGATCTGTGACGTCATTGCAGGGGCCTGGGGAAAGAAATTTTAATGCCGTATCCCATAAACCAACGCGCTCACCAATTCAATTCAATTCAATCTGTTCCCGTCAGCTTTGGTTTATGGGATACGGCATTAAAATTTCTTTCCCCAGGCCCCCGCAGTGACGTCACAGATCACCTGGTTTGAAAGGGAGAGATATTTGCGCTCGGAAATGGCGTAGTTTGCAATAGATTCTCTTTCAATTCGCCACTGCAAAAACGAGAAAGGAACTGGAGCGAATCCAAATGTGTCCCGCAATTGTTTCTGGGATCGTTACTAGGGACTTGCCGGTCAGCTATTGGTGTATTCTTTTATCTGTCCCTAGTAGCAGTCCCAGACGTCTTTGCAAAAGTTAACTCGGCCCAGTCTCATGTGGTTCGACTGTCGTAAGCGTCCACCTCCTGCCGTTGTGAGCCTGCCTGCCTATATGTCTGAGTTGGCGCCTTGCATGGGTAAAATTATCGCTTGTGAGTTTACGCAACAGGACGGCAGAAAGAAGAGAACGGCAACATGCCCGTGTGCGACAAACGTGACAGGGCTATTACTTGCGTGTTTTGTTGTGATTTTCACTTGAAATGTTTTCTGGTCTTTTACAAAAACATCTGTTTAAAGGAAGATGAAGTTCGAGGCAATTTTTTTTTTCCAAACAAAATTATTGTGACACAAGGTTTACCGTCTTCTTTTGCTCTTCCGTCCTGTTCGGTAAGTTCCCTAATTATTTGGTGTCGTTTTGATTGACAGATGGAAGTCATGGCCTCAAGACACAAGGACGATAACAGTGTGGCTTGTATTGTGGATAAATGTTACGTCCTCAGTTATCCAGAGTACTGCAGGTAATGTAATAGACCTTCGGCTTGTATGTTAGTTTACACTATTCAGATCACGTGATGTTCTCTAGGGAGATCGCCTTTTGTCGTTTCATGAATTATGCATTCATATGCAGGTGGATGGCATGCACGTTCATAGGACGACGTTTGAAAGAAACAGTTCTCTGGGGTACTATCACGTGGTCTGAAATGGGAAAAACAAAAAATACAAGCTGAAAAGGCCTATTCCGGCCTTAAGCTATTTTCAGCCTAAAGGCCTGTTGACTTGGAGGTGGGAGACCCCAGGTAGGTGAGGTAGCTTGCTTAGGTGAGGTAGCCGGCCTGTCCATATAATCTCTCATTTTAATTTGATCGCGTTTACATGATAGGTGGGGGGGTGACAATATGAGAGATTATATGTACAGGCGGGTTACACCACCTAAGCAGGTTACCTCACCTTCCTGGGGTCCCCCACCTCCATGTAAACAGGCCCTAAGTTTGTAAATGCAAAGGCTGTTCACTCTTGAGAAAAATAATTTTATGGAAAAATCCGTCGACCACCGTTCTCGTGTGGACGAAAGTCATAAGTTTGCATGATGTTGACAAGACTGTAGAAGAATATAGAATTATGGTGGATTCTAACAACAGTCTTGTGTTTTGCTAACCTAGTCCCTGTTCTTTTGTTTCTAGATTCCGCGCTCTCAACAGATTATTCCGAGAGTTTAGAGAAGCACCTCTTTCACCTGTACCCCCAGGGGAAAGCACAAAACCCGGCTCAGTCCCCCATCCCCGTACAGATCCGAGTCTCGTGTTCTTCTGCCGACAAGTATACGATTTCCGCATGGGACGGATCATAAAAAACCCCGTGTGATACTTCTTTCATCCCGCCTGGAGATGGCTTTGATGCTCATACCTCAGTGATCAATGAACTTTGGAGTTTTGTTATTTTGTTTAGACCACCTGGAAATTATTCTGTTTCCTTAAAGAATCCTAAGCTCTTGCGGAAATTTACCCCTCAACTCAGTCTTAACTCAGAAACAAAAACTGTGATTTTATTTTGTAGTTCTTTGTGATTGTCTGAAAAATCTCCCACTATTTTCTCGACCAATCAGAAGTCAATTAAAACCGATCGTGATGTGCGTATATATGTTTCCCTGCTGTTGGCGCTCGCTGCATCAAGTGGTTTCGAGATGTGATTGGTTCACTCAGTTTTCGCTCGCGTTGTGATTGGCCGAGCCAGTCAGATTTCGAAGAAATTGCATTTGGCGGGCGCTAAGCGCGGGAAAACTTGTGTCACCTAGTCACGATTGATTTGTTTACTATTGATTGGTTGAGAAATTATAAAAAAAAGACAGTGATTGGCTTGGGTTACCTCTGATTGGTCCAGAAATTGACGCCAGATTTTTTAGCCAGCCACAAAGCAAAGCAATGCAATGCAAAACTAACCCAACTATAAGTTTCGTTTTTTTAATACTGATAGGCCCTGAAAATACCATAATACTCTTAAATGTGCAGGCGGAGCATCGCTCTAGGTGCAGTGGCATCGTACGCTAGAATTTAGAGCTCGTCTAGGCTGTTTTCCCTTGAATCCACCTCGTTCACACTAAGAAAGTGCTTAGCACGAACAGGTAGTTGCAAGATCTTACCAAATACAGTCACACAAGAAAGTATTATGGTATTTGCGGAAGGGCCTTTTGAAAACCGCTTGAGCAGTGATAGTAATGTAATTATTTATCATGAAACCTTCCATTGAACTGTTAAAAAAGAATTGTTCGTCGGTAAGAAATATTTATAGAAAGTTAGTGGAGCAATGATTTGTCTCACAACTCATCAATTTTGTTAAGTACGTAAAATATTAACGAGTTTCTAAGAAATATAGTATTTTTGTTATATTAGTCTGAGAGCAGAATTCACCGAAACGGTACATGGTAATTTATAGTGCACGTCTTAATGAGTTTGAATAACGATACTTAAAATAAGAATTTGAGTGTTTGTTAAAAACAATGATTTCTTTGTTTTGGAATACCTCTGAAAATATTCATAAATTCCCCTTTTCCCGTACGCTGAAACTTTGTCGATAAAAACTATCCCTCGAAATAAGGCTGTCAAAGTCGAAAAAAAGTGTTCCTTCTTGTTATATTGAATTTTGTACGTTTGGTTTTGCGGATTCAGTCTGTAGACTATCCTTTGTTTCGTATACTAACACATTTCTGAGAGCTTGTTTCATTACCTAGGCTAGCGCCTTACATGCAAGACCGTATAGAGATGAGGCTCTGTGAATATCTTGATGCCGGAGGCGAAAAGTGAAAGGTCGTTCGCAAAAAAAGAACGATATCTCGGTTTAAACTTTGTACTTGAGCTGGAAGATGGTGATTCCTTTGTGTAAGACAACTAATTAGCCATCTTTTGGTGCAGTTTGATTCGAGTGAAAGGTTAAAAGTCTTGGGGTGTTTGTCGCACCGTTAAATTTCTTGAGTCTCTGTTAGCAGTAGGACGATATCTGCCCAGAGAAGCGTAATTTAGAAATAAAAACTCTCTTACAATGAGACCTTTGTATTGGTTGCGTCGTTAACTTTTCGTGCCTGTTCTTTTAATTTTTAAAAAGGACTGCTAACTTGAAACAGCTGCTGTCAATCCCTGTTACATTTCCTTGCTTGTTTTTCTTATTAAAAAAAGTCACTGAAGCATGGCCTGCAGTGCGTCTGTAGGCTTATCTTGGCTGGACATTTGCTTGCTTTTTAATTACACGAAGTCTTGGTGTTTTAATAGGAGAGAGTTACTAGATCCCATTGCGGCCAAAATCGGCCAGTACAGCCTAACAAAGCAATGCCTGCTGGAATATAAAATACATGCCTTCGCTTAAACCATAATTTCTGCTAACCCAGGTATATTCTTGGTTGTCGTTTTTCTCCACCAGGGCTCAGTTGTTCGAAGGCCGATTAGCACTTAACCCAGGGTTAAATTTTACTCCGGGTCTCTTTCTTTTGTTCAAAAGCATTTTCTCGTGTATTTTTCTCTGTTATTTTTAAGAGCATCCAATCATCAACTTTTTGACAAAAAGAACTAAACTGAATTTACTTTTTAAGCTTTCATATCTGAATTCAAATTTCGCACTAACCCTGGGTTATCTTAACCCAGCTTTGAACAACTCGGCCCAGGGCTCAGGGCCCAGTTGTTCGAACGCCGGTTAGCGCTAACCTGGGGTTAAACTTTAACCTGGGTTTCTTTTTCTTGTTATCAAAAGCAGTTTCTCGGATAATTTTCTCTATTCTTTTTAGGGTATCCAATCATCAAATTGTAGGCGAAGAGAATTAAACTGAATTTGCTTTTTAAGCTCTAATATTTGAGTTCAAATTCCGCACTAACCCTGGGTTACCTTAACCCAGCTTCGAACAACTCGGCCCAGTTGTTCGAAGGCCCGTTAGCTCTAACCTAGGGTTAAATCTTAACCCGGGCTTTTTTTTCTTTTCATCAAAAAGTCCAAAAGCACTCTGGGGGATAATTTTCTCTATTCTTTTTACAGTATCCAATCATCAAATTGAAGGCAAAGAGAATTAAACTGGATTCGTTTTTTAAGCTCTCATATCCGAGTTCAAATTTCGCACTAACCCTAGGTTATCTTAACCCAGCTTCGAACAACCCCGCCCAGCTAGAGATACCTATGCGTTCGTGAACGCGTGAACGACATCGGAAGAATTTCTTTTCAAACTTTTTAAAATCAGGTGAAAATGCAGCGGGTTTTGCTCAGCTGCAGAGAATTTTTGGAGTTTTTTTTAAACTTATAACACGCGCAGTTCACGCCGGCTTGTTGCTGGTTTATACTAGCACAAACCTCAATGTGCGACCACTGTCCAAAAGTCCGAAACTACCTGACCCACCTCCCCTCGGGGATATGGAAGTTTAGGAATCTGTCCTTTCCTATCCTATGTTAGTTTCCCAACGCAGGCTACAGATTCCCTAATCAAAACACTGTAAATGGAGTCCCTTTGAAAATTATCCTGGGGAAACTGTTCCTTGGACAAGCATCATGAGTATTTTTATCATGAATCTTTATATTGACGATCGCACAAACAAACAAAAAAGTTTGAGCATTTAGCGTGACTGTATAAGTCACGCAATGATCCTATCACCTGATCGAGGAAGGCTGGACACAAAGGAGTTCAACATGGCGCGAGGAACCAGCAAAATTCGACTCTACGACAGAGACGTCTTCCCTGCAGCAACCGAGGGTCCTGCCAATGTATTTTCAAGTATACCATTTCTTCTAGTGAAGTCCAGGTAAGAAACTAAGTAACAAAATTGTTAGTGACCTTTTCCCGCCAAAACAGTTGCTGTTTTCGTAGTAATTCTCTCATTACTCGTCAGAATGGCGTATCATTTGCAGCCCTCCAGCTAGACTTCAAAGCTCCTTTATGTTAAAGCTATGCTCAAGTGATTATTTCTGTTATGTCAGGTTATGTTCAAGTTATCGCTGATAGTTGATCGAGGCAGTGCAGCAAGAACCCTCTTTGGGCCCTCTGATTTTTACAAAATTGATCTTATTATCTGTCGTTATATGTCATAATTAAGCTTAAATGCTTTTAAGTTTTTTTTGGAAGCTGAAATTGAAAACAGATCGAAATGCTTCAAGAAAAGATTCAATAATTTACTTTATTTCTGTCAGTTTCTTGTTTGTTTGCGAGACAAAGGTTAAAAACTGTCTTAAAGGTTGATAAGACGGTAAATGTACCAGTCAATTCCATAACCGCCCATCTCTCCCCAGGCCCCACCCCCAGCCTATGGCATACCCCGGGCATTTGACTGGAGTTTTGCTCCATACAGTGGGGAAACTAGCCAGTAAGTGGGTTAAGGCAAAGTGTGTCACCTGTGTTCTATTGTTGTTGATTGTACCTTCCCCCCCCCCCCCCAGCTCAATTAGGTTTTTACTCAGGACTTCCTACTCAAAAATTCTGTTAACCCTTTAAGTCCCAATAGTGTCCAAGATCAATTTTCTCCTTACAATTATCCATACACTGTAAAGAGATAAGTTATGAGAATCAATAAAATGATCACCCAAGAGAAAATACTTTGATCTTTGAACAAATTCTCTCAACTAATTCTTTAAGGAAATGTATGGAGATCAGTTTGGAGAATTTGTATGTGGATACTGGGGCTTAAAGGGTTAATGCTCGTGGTGTTATTACACTAAAGGTGGATTGCAGATGATGCAGCACAGGTCTGCCCTCTTTGTTCTCAGAAGTTCACCCAGATTCGTAGAAAACACCATTGTCGTCAGTGTGGCCAAGTCCTTTGTAGCAAGTGCTGTAATGAGAAGGTAAATCAGCTACTGCACCTGTCCCTTAAAAGTGGCTAAAGCCTATGTCAAGCTATTTGCCCCTTTAAGATGAGTGCCTTCTATCATTGATGGCTGGTAACATGCACGCTTAGTCACATTTGTACAGTTTGAATGCTGATGGCATTTAGTCACATTTGTACAGTTTGTATGTTGATGGCTAGTAACATGCACACTTAGTCACATTTGCACAGTATGCATGTCCGCTTAAGATTGTCTTCAAATCCTGCTAGCTCAAAACAAGAATTTTTGCATTTAATACATTGTGTGCTTTGAATCTGTTGCTACCTTCTGTCCAAATTTATATCACAGCAGGGATGAGGTCTGGCAATGTTGGGTGGCCCCTGGAGGCCTGGCAAATTGCTTTTGGGTTTTAGTGACTAATAAATCTTAGTGTCTGCACACAAGTTATATGATGTCCAGAGTGTCTGAATTTCCCAAGTTCAGGGGGCTGGCCCATTTCTCTAAATTCTGGGTAACATTTTAGACCTGACATCAAATTAATGTTCAAATCAAAATCTACAAAATAAAATTGTAGTACTCAACAGTCCTCACTGGTCTATTATAGTTAGTTAACTGATACATGTAAGTTTGTCATATTATCTGCAAAACAGTTGAAACCTTGTACTTAAATATAAACAACAACAGCTTTCCGGGCCTGTTAATTATCGGCATTTTCAAGAAGATTATGGGCCCTAGGGCTTTTCAGCTCCCAACAATAATAGCATAGTGCTGGTATGTCAGAAATGGGAAGCTAACCCACACATACATAAGTACAGGTAGGTTTGTTTTTCACAAAATAATTTTAAAATAATATTTTTTAGGTTCCTCTTCCACAGTTGGGATTTGAAGAGCCAGAGAGAATTTGTGACAATTGTCTTGAAGTTACATCTCTTGTGACCAAATCAAGGTCACTCCAGATGGTGAGGTTATATTAATTAACTTAATACCCTTTGTTAATAATTATTATTATGAGCAATACAAGTGCTTGTCTTTATTGTTCAGTTGAAGAGGTGTTTTGTGTGTTTTACCATATAGTGTACCTTTGTAGTATTCTTTTGATAGTAATGTTAATATTATGCCTTGGGTCTACCTGGTTTTGCTTGTGATTTGTTGTTTTCTCTGTAAATTTGAACTCCAGCCACAGAAAACACTCACATTGCGAGTTAAATATTATGTCTAACAGATTGATCAGTGTGAAATATTTCCTTGTTTTTGTCTAAAAGAGGCTCTGATTTGTTTTTGATGTGGATTTTTGTAATAATTTTTGCCACACGTACTGTCTGAGTGAATTAATTTGACATTAAGACTGAGGGTAACGTTAATTATGCCTTACTTCCTTTTATGCTTGATAGAAGTAAGAACTTAATGACCCAATTTCTGGTTGCCGGATGTTTCCTGGTTGGTCGGACAACAAAGAGCAAACCACAGCAAACCCCCTAGCTTGATCTCTTTCTTTATTCCCATTAGTTGTCTTGATCTTGACTTTGTGGTGAGGTTGTAACAAGAAATTTTGAGTTGTGAGTTGATTTCTAGCAGTAAAGAAGACTTGTTTCAAATATTGACTGGTTTTAGTTCTGTTTTTTCCTAGTCATTCAAACTGGAAGCAGCTAAAGGTCTTTCAGAATTGTGTAAGGACCCTACTGGACTAACAAAGGTGAAAAAGAGTTGATTTTCAATTCTACAGAAAAAAAATGACTGTACTTGCTGTAAAATATCGGTGTGAAATGTAAGATTTCTTTGGCATGACTGATACAACTGAAGTTAATGGGATTGGCCCATCGACTGTTTTCTTAACATCTGTGTCACGTCTTGTGCTTATGATAAATTTCATGAAAAATCTGCGGGGCCCAGTGTTTATACCAGCTTTTTTCTAGAGTGGGACAGATGGTGGGATTTAGATATCCATGCAACAGAAGCAATACTGCGAATGTCATTCCAAAATCAGTACCCTTTGGGTGGCATTCCTTTGTTTTCAGAGGACCTTTGTCAATGTGTGGATGATGGGTATTTATACAACACTTGTAGCATGATCACACTTTGTTTGGGTTAGTCAACATTCATGTGTCATTGGTCTAACCCTGGTTAGTAACATCTGGTCTGCAAAGCAGTGCCAAGATTCTTGTTCTGATCCCCCAGCAGACTCAACAAATTACCGGAAGTGCATTTTGAATTTCCCTTCAACCTGATTGGTAAATGGACAATGGCTTCTCTAACAGGCCCAATCATGACGTATACTCAAATCCTGGTACATGGGTGGGGGCTCAGAACCACAATTTTAGTGCTGGTTTGTAGACAGACTTAACCACAGATTGAGGTTTGTCTGTGGCACAGGCTATGTGTTATAAACAGTCAACTTTACTTATCAGGTTGTTGAAATGGGCGGAGTCCAGACACTGATATTTCTAAGTCAAAGTGGAAATGACGAAGTAAAAGTAAGTTCATATCAACTTTATTATGGTCACTATTTGGCTCTGTTCACATGGCTCCAGACAAATTTTCAACTGGTTTCAAGAAAATTAATGTGTGTTTATGTGTTCCATTCATGTGGAAACACCTTAACTGTACAATAATTTAGAAGCCTAGTTTCTCAAATTTCCATGTGAACAGAACAAAAATATTGAACAGTCCTGTGTGAACGAAGGGTTCCATCAAATTTTTCAGCCAGTAAAAAATTTGTCTGGTGCTGTGTGAATTTACCCTTGTTTTACTGCTGGGTTTTATTTTAAGTTGTACCAGTTAAATATTACTGCAAAACGTAACTTAATGAGACTTGAGGTTGCTGAGAATGTAGGCTAAATATGAATGCCATCCCAGTGCCATGTTGATTATGAATGCTGTGCTTGCATGTAGGGTAAATATAACAGCTTCTTGGTCCATGGTTTGTTTTATCAGAGTTCTGCTCAACCTCAACTTTTGTTGCTTCTATTGTAGGCTGCAGTTGCTTCAGGGCTTCAGATACTTTCCACTCATCCCGCGCTGCATTCAGTGTTGGCCAAGTGTGGTGGCATTAAAGCATTGTGTAGGTAGGTTATGCACTATGTATGTACATGTGCTGTTTAGTAAAACCTGGGTTCAATGATCATAATGATCCCGTACAAAAGGCTAGAGATCTTAATCATTGTGGGGATTGCAGTGACCATTATTGAAAGCAGCCTAGAACTAAAGCCTCTCTCAGTGGTCAGTTGCAATGATCACTGGGATTGCTACGATGGTGCTTCGTAGAGGTGTTTCCAGTTGACCTTTGTGATTGCCTGGCTTTTATTCAGTGTTCCTATAGCTATCACATTAAGCTGCAGATTGTTTTTTGATAAGTACTAATGGTAAAAGGTAAAGGCGCACTTAAGCCAAAGGCCCAAAATGGCTGGAGCTTATCCCGGTTTCCTTAGCATGAAGCATGCTTAGGAGTATAATGCTGTTCCACCCTAGACGGGATGCTAGGCCATTGCAGGGTTACTCCCCAGTGTTATGTCGCTGGTACCCATTTATACACCTGGATGAAGACAGACAAAGCGGAGTAAACCTCCAGATCAGGAGTTCGAGATGTTAACTGCTTGACCACCCATGCCTCCATAGTTTGGTCTATTCTAATTTGATTTCGTTAAATAAATAAATTTTCTGCAGCATTCTTTCAACTGTCAATGAGAGTCAGGAGCAGACGCTGATTGACGGGATCAGTGCTCTTATGATATTTTGCAAGTCACCCGAACTAAAAGCACAAGGTCGGTAAAAGATGTGTTCTTCCTAACACTTAATGAGTACAACACTAAGTGATAACTTTACCATAATCATTATGTTGATTGGATTGTGGTATATTTTCTGGCAAAGTGCTCATAGAAAATGACTTTTAGCACTTTGGTTATTTGTTTTCAGGGCTGTCAAGTGCTGGAGCTCAGGGGTTTCCCCTGACTGCTACATGACCGCCAGCTAGATAGATATACTATTGAAAGAAACTTCCTAGCTATTCATTTCCCTAACTATAGACCCAGCAAGTTGAAATATTAGTGACAGTTCTGTTGTTTTACATTAAACTTGACCATCTCCTTGTAAATCAGAGAATTTTGAGGTAAAGGATATGTACAACGCAACTCGAAAGCTTGGCTCCTTTGGCTGCTACACACTTTTTTCCTTTGTTATGTTTAATTCGATGTATAGTTACCTCTCTTTTTTTTATCTCTTCTTTTTTTCCTTATTGTTGTTGTATTGTAATTGAATAAGTGTGAATAAATGAACTTGAACTTGAACTTGAACTTGTTTTAGGGTAGTAATATAATGGCTTTATTTTTGCTTTTTAATTATTTTGCCTTTTAGACACAAAAAAAACTAATCAGGATACTTGTTTTCTGTTTAATTTGTAGCATTAGCAGATGGTGCACTAGATCCAGTTCTAACTGTATGCGCAATGAAAGAAGCTTTAGCACTTCTTGCTTTAATGACACTGAGTCACATTGTCGAACATCAAGGAAACCTTGCACCACTCATAGAGGTCAGCATTGATTGGTCTAACAATCAAGAAATTTTTTTCGTTGGTGATCAATTTCTATATACTCATCACCTTTATGTGTGGTCTAGCAATGATATACTTGGGAGAAAATGGATGCTAGTTATTCTAAGTTAGTTTAAGGTATATAGGGATGTCGAACATTATCAGCATAATTTTATTATTGCTTGCATTTACCGGTAGTACTGTGGAACAATGCAGGTCTTAATTAAAGTAGTAATTTTCTTTTCTGCAGAGTAACAGGAATGCATTACCAAGAATTTTAGCATTGACAAAGGCACAAGATGAAAAGGTGCATATTATGAAACAATAATTATATAATCCAAACTGCATCTCATTACCATTATTAAAATACCGTAAAATTTCGAAAATGAGCCTCTCCATGTATAAGCCCCTCCAAATATGAGTCCCCCAAACTGATAACGCAGAAAACCCTCCGTTAAATTGCCCCTCCAAATATAAGTGCCCTGGGGGCTTGTCCTTGGAAAATTACCCTCAAATACAAAATAAAACAAAGCCAAAATGGTAAATTTACTTCCAACTATTAGGCTAGCCCAATCGATTTTGAAATGCAAATTTCCCTCCGTAGATAAGCCCCTCCAAAAATAAGCCCCTCAAAAGGGCCTCTGAAAAATATAAGCCCCGGGCTTATTTTTGGAATTTTACGGTAATGAAATTATATCTAGACTCTTGTTTTAATTAGCGTCTTCGTGAGGTAAAATTTTGAGTTTCAGGTGCACTGTCTAGGTTCTGCTAATTTCTTCTTCCTTAAAATCTTATAACATCTTACAAAGAGGAACATGAAAAGAAACTGAATTTTAAACATCTGCTCTGTTTCATGCTGTATGTTTAATAACAGCAATACTGTTGAGTCTCCACTTGTGAACACCTCTTGTAAGTAAACACCAGTGACCACCAGTCCAAAACACCAAATTTTCCCAGTCAACTCAAAGCCCTACTGTAAATAAGCCCCCTTCTCAAATAAGCCCCCTCTTTTCAGTGGAAGAAAGTTATTAAGCCCCCCCCCCCCCTCCCCCCACTAGAGTCTCCCTGAGAGTAGCCTGATTCTCAGATGTCTGAGGTCATTCTTGGCTCCTTCACTTTTCTCAGACCTCTGAAACCGTTCATAGCCCCCTCTCTTCCCTCCCTCTCCCATCTGATGTACTCTTTGTGAAGCTGTGTTCATGACATAAGAGAAGCGAAGGGGCCAGGAATGACCTCGGACGTCTGATAATCAGGCTACCCTGTGAGTCGATTCTCGCAAATGACCACCTCCCATAAGTGACAACTTAGACTTCCAAAAAAGTCCTTCGTCGGATTTAATTGACCTGAAAAAGCTCACTCTGCTCTCCAAACTCGTGAGGTCGACTTGTAACAAGTCTAGTGAACACTTAATCCTTGCATTTTGGGTAGTGGCTTACAGGAGGTTTGGCTGTATTATTGTTTTTAGATTCAAGAAATATCATTAAGGATTTTGGCACAAATGTCTGTTGGAACAGATTGGCAGAGGCACTGCATCGTTCAGGTAGAGACCACGATGTTTTTGATTGATGGTTGGAGTAAATTTATGATGAAAAATGTTTATTTGTTATGAATTTTTGATATGATAGTCTCTGCTCTCTTTAGGAAGACTTCTCAGCTGGGCGATGCCTAGTGGAAGCTTTGACAAAGGGACCAAAAAATCTGCAAGTACGTCAGTTATACCACTTGCTTTCAATAGTTGGAAATATGGGAGAAATCTAAAATTACGTGACAAGAGGGTTGTCCAATACCATAAATCCTCTATTAGGCCCCTGGGAGACTTATTTATTTCGAGCATCCATATGGGGAGCTTGATAGAGAGGGAGAGCTTACTATTTGACCGGGAGGCTTATTTAATTTAACAAATTAAGATGGCGGTATCAATTTTTCATAAAAGTTAGAAGGTAATAAAAGTAGAAAAGCTTATTAGTCACATGATGTTGGAGGTAATGTAGCCGAAGGTCAAAAACGGACCCAACTTTTCAGCAGGTGAATAAACCATACCAGATCAGTCCATATGCCAACTCTCCCGGATTATTCAGGAGTCTCCTGGCTACAGCACTGATCTCCTGATCTCCCGTACAGGTCATCAAATCTCCCGGATGAAATTGACTTTTGAGATTTTCTGTGCTTTAGTTTGAAATTTAGCCCCCTTTTTTCTCAAAATTCAAACTTTTTTTTCATCTGTATGGCTTCTGGAATGACTTGTTAGTGCTCCTTTTTAGTCACTGACAAAGGTTATTTAACCAGTTTTAATTTGTCTTTCTCAAGGTTCTCGTGAATGCTTCATGTCTGATTGCAAATCTCGCAACAGGAGACCAAGATCAGGTTTGTTATGTATTACCAGGCATAACAATTTAGAGACTTAATATAATGTAGCTTTAAATTCAAACTACTAAGCAATACTTTTTGTGTCGTAATGTTTATCATGCTATACAAGGTGATTCTAACTTTTGAGTCTGTGGTCAAAATCTTGAAGTTGGGCCAATCAATGAATGCTGCTGAGCAACTACGTTCCTGTGGTACTGTTTATTGTACTGTAAAAGGTACATAATATTATGTATAGTGCTACTTGTAAGTGTAGTTCTTTGGTGGGACCATTCAAATGAAAGCTACGTATACTGAGCAGTACTTTTTTGTGGTACTGTACATTGATAAGCTATTCAAGGTGGTTCTAACTTCTGAGTCTGTGAACGAAATTCCTAAGTACATGTAATGCATGGTATATAGATTTAGCCAAGGCTAAAGGCGAAGCTCTGGTTAACATGGATGTGTATCAGCTGGGAAAGGAAACCTCTTCAGCAGGTCTTTCACCTTTCAGTATACATTTTACTGTGTAAGGTATTTTTTTGCACATGAGTATGAAATGCATGTAGGAACTGCTGGTTATTGTTTTTATCCTAGATGTCCCTGCGTGATTGTTTACAAGCCATGTGTTCATTGACCTCATCACACACAGCACACCATGATATTCAGGTAGTATCTTAATGGTGAATTAATGGACAGAATTACCTAGTAAGTGCTAGTCTATAAGTGCAAAATTATTATTCTTTTGTGGCCAAAAGCTCAGCAGGCTTCCAAAAATGACAAATACCTATGTTGTTTAAGGGTATTAAAAGTTACAATTTCTCGTGGAATAGCAGCTTTTAGATATAAGGCTGGTCACTAACTTTGAGGGATTTGGAGACTTGACCACAACGATAGTTTTGATACATTTACAATAAATAATTTCTTATATGTTTAATACCCCCATAACATGCTACAAATCTGTCACAAACTTCAGGAATGAAGCACAGATAACTATCTCTCTGAAAACAGGGTAAAATTAACTTAGATTTTTTTGTACTTTTTTATAAATCCACTCACCCAAATTAAAATCTAATCGACTAGTTATTGATGATTTCCATTTGTATATTTGTTTATCTTTTGATAGAATTAGTTATTAAATAATTGAGTCTTTTCCTTTGAATCAGCCCTTTTTTCGTACTAATTTGTCCAAGAGCACAGATAGAATATTCAATAGACCTTGGTTTTTGTTTTATAAAGCTGGTACATGTACCTTTAGAAGGGTGTGTGTTACATTTAATTTCAGTTAAAATTCACTAGTATTACTAATAATAGTATCAATTTTTAATGCTATTTTGGGTTCTTGTTCTTTAGGAGCATTTTAGTCTTTATTATTATACCTTTTAGTTATAGTTTTCAAGCAAATTCATGACTATTAACATTGATCTTGTCAATTTATCTCCCAGACCCATGTATCCAGAGGTCTGGGAAACTTTGCCAAGTTCCATCAAAATTCTTCAATCCTGGTAAGATTTTACTGGATTTAAAAATGAAAAATGTCATTTTTGCCATACCTACCAAATTTTCCCTATTAAGTCATGTTCACACCTATAGATTGAAAACTTCACTCTTACTCTAGCTCACAAAAGAAACTTCAAAGTTCAAAAGCCAAGTAATGTTTTTGTTCTTTGCTGCCGTCAATCATTTTGTTCTCTGCTGCCATCAGTCATCTTAGTGGATCTGTAGGGAAACAGACCTTTGCTTAGTTTAAAAGGTCATGGTTTGTCATTTGTAATTGGTGGATTTCAACCCCTTTTGTTATAATGATTAACAAGGGCAAAAAAGCTGGCTTATAAAGTTCAAAGTTCATGTGTTGTTAAAAAGTGCAGTAAGTAATAAAATGAACTGCATAGAACCAATGTAAAAGTCCATGTGAATGATTGTCCTTTCCCCGAAATCTGAAACTAAGAACTTCAAAAATCTTTGGTGGAAGAGGAATGTCTTTGGAAAATCCAGGTACCAACGGAGTAAAAATCTCATGCCTTGGATCCATTAATTGAGAAGGTAGTTTCATTTTTACTGGTATCTTATTTTTTCAGATTGACAATCTTCCAAGCATTGTAGAGACCCACCTCAAGGTACTTGTTGTAAAATGAGATGCTTTGTTTTCAAGGATGAGTGGTAGTTTTTTGCTCCAAATTAATGTTAGCGAAATGTTTGTTTAGTCAACAGATAACATAATCAAGTGTCATGGCCTTAGGACGGTCATGTATCTTATCAGTTATCAGAAGGAGAGAGCTGTGGATGTGTTATTGAGGTATGGACGTGTGGTTGTTGTTGATTAAACACTCCTGACCCTGGTTGTTCAAGCATTGGATAGCGTTATCCACCAGATAAATCACCAACAGATCCAGTGGATAAGTGTTAGGAGAACCAGTTGCGCCATCCACTGCATAGAAATTTATCCCGTTGATAGCATTTTCCACCATTTGAACAACTGGGGCCAGTTTTTAAACCAAACAGAAACAAACTTAATATTAAAGAGTCAGAGCGATGATCATTTAACACGTAAAAGCATTTTTATGTGCAGCTTTGTTACCTTTTCAAAGAGCTACATGTACATTTTCTTAAATGCTTTTCTTGCTGCTTTTAAACAAATTTTACTTTAAATTGCCTTGTTTTCTTGATATGGTTAACTGAAAATGAAATAAATAATTATTGTCTTGACAATGTTCATAATAATCTTTATTGATTACCATTAGATTAAAGGGCACATACATATGCAAATTCAGGC